>CABHPH010155370.1:0-13276 GCA_902168325.1 Peromyscus nudipes | reverse complement strand
TGTGTGTGTGTGTGTGTGTGTGTGTTAAATAACTATTACTGGTTTTTTATACAGCTTGTCACAACCCCAGCAAATCTGACAATCTACATTATGTTAGTCCCATTTTGAAGTGTGTTGAGACATTTGATGTTCCTAAATTAGATAACTACTCAATATCAGAAATAAATGTGCTGTTGGATGTCTTTCTGTATGCTGTGAATATGTGTGGCTCCCATTGGATAATAAATAGAGATGTTTTGGCCTATGGCAAGAAAGCTTACAGCCAGGTGGGAAATCCAAGCAGAGATACAGAGAAAAAAAGGGAGGAACGGGGCGAGATGCCAGTCTGCTGCCCAAGGAGCAACAAGATGCCCACAGACCAGTAATGCCATGGCCACCTGGCAACATATAGATTAATAGGAATGGGTTGAATTAAGTTGTAAAAGCTATCTAGCAAGAAGCCTGACCCATAGGCCATACAGTCTGTAAGTAATATAAGCCTCTGTGTGCTTACTTGGAACCAAGCAGCTGCAGACGCAGGTGGGAGAAATTCATCCCAACTGCGGGGTGGGCAGGACAGGAGAAACTTCTGACTACATAAATGTTTACATAAAAGAAGTCAATAGAGACTACCCATGTAGTTGGTTGGAAAAATATAGCCCATAACTCTTTTCATGAAGCTTGGATTTAAAACTAGCTGCTGTAGATTATTGGTTCAGCTCTCCGATTAAGCAAGGCAAAACACAGTATTCAATATGGTTCATTTATTTGTCATTGTCAGCACTAAATGACATTTAGTGAGAATATATAAGAAAGCACCTACAGGTGCCACAGAATACTGAGGACTTGCTACTATGGAGTCCATGTGATGAATAAATAGAAGAGATGATGATTACTGTTTAAGAATAGCCTGCAGGGTGTGAGAGGCTAATGTCTAAATCTGCATTCTGTCTGAGCTGCGTGAGCCTTAGTTTGTCCACTTGTAAAATGGGGGTGGGATTTACGTACAGGTTTGCCTTTGAGAGTGAATGAGATGACACATGCTTTAGTTGTTGACATCATTTCACAATGACACCGAGATGGAGATGGAACGTTGCTGTGAGTGGGATTCAACAATGTGTGCACACTCATGCTTGTTTTTCTGGCAACAGTACTAAACTCTTCATCCTTAGTGGAATCTCCCTTCGAGGGCTGCTTTCCTTTGAGGGCTGCATGGTCAAAGTCGGAAGTGTCATGTGTAAAATGGGGTGATTTTACTTTAAGAAACAAGTAACACTTTCACTTCCGTTTCCACTGGTAGAAGATAAGGATTCTTCAAAGTATTGCTATTAAATGTAGATATTGTCATTAAATTTAGATAGTGTCATTTGATCCCTAAGTATCTAAAATCATGTACAAGCATGAACAAGAGCCATTCTCTTGCAAAAACTTCCAAAACCTTGTAAACCTTGTCAAGAGGTTTAGAACCCACCACTGTTACCAACCAAACTTCACTTTCAGATTCCCAGATTGTTCGTTCTGTCTGTAATCAGAACCCAAGCAGGATCCACAGGTGATATGTAGGTGCCATACCTCTGCCTTCTCTCTTAGTCCAGAGCCGCGCCCCTGAGGCCATGTCTTTTATACTGTTACTGAGGAAATGAGATTGCTTCCATGGGAGGACCCTCATTCTGACTAGACAGTGCGCTTCCTGCTGCACTGTTTCTCTCGTTCTCTATTTCTCTAAGTGGCAGTTAGCTTCCCCATCAGGCTTGCCGGCCACAGTTCCCTATGGTCTGGGCCTATTAGTTCCATTAGGAATGGCAAAATGGCATATATATATATTTCTAATTCTACCCTTTCTTCCAAATCTTTATCTCTAATGATTCCTACGACAAAACTACCCTATGTACGTATTCTAAGTTATTCCTTATATCATCAAAAAGGATTATACATTCTCTATACTGTTGTTCAAATGAACAATCCATAAACAAACTTCCATTATAGACATGTATTGAATTTAACTGCAATGCCACCAGTGCACCTAAAATACTAGCAGCAACTTTTGTGGTAGGTGAAGTAATGGCCCTGCAAAGCCCTAATCCCCAGAGCCTGTGAGTGTGATTACATGAACTTTCTTGGCACAAGAGACTTTGCATATGTGATTAAGAACCCTGAGTTGAGGAAATTACCCTATCAAATCATGTGGAACCCTACAGATTGAAGACTCCTCCCTGGTTTTGATTGGAGGAAGATGTGACTATGAAAAGAAGGCATAGAGAGACACAATGTTGGTGCTGATGGTGGAGGAAGGGAGATGTTATCCAAGGACTAGAGGTGGATACTGCCAGCTGGGATGCTCAAGGAAACTGGTTGTCCCCCGAAGCCTTACGTTAACTTCTTTCCTATGATTCTGACAAAACACCTAACAAAAACAACTGAAGAAAGATAAGCTTATTTTGTCTTATAATGTGGGTGGTAGGGAAGTCATGACGGCAGGAGTGTGAGGCAGCTCGTCACATTTTATATATATATATATCATCAGTTCTATCCCACTTTGGGACTGAACATGGTGCTTCACTATAAACCCCAATGGTCTGCTTAGGTATTTCACTTCCACTGGAGAAGTTCCATCTCCCACAGCTTCTACAGCCTTCCACACAGCACCATCAGCTGGAGACCAAGGGTTCAAACACTGGTATTGTGATGGATGTTTCACATTCAAACCTCTAGAAAGGATCGTAGCCCTACCATAATTTTATCCTACTGTGATTCATGTTGAGATCTACCCATAGAACTATAAGATATCAGATTTGTGTTGTTTTGGGATACTAAAGTTTCAGTTTGCTATGGTAGTAACTTAATACTAATAACAATTCTTCAATATTAGCAATAAATAATTAGAGTAAAATTTCCCAAACTGCCTCATAAAACTTAGTATAGCTGCTTTCTTTGGTCAAGAATCCAGACAACATATGTTCATTGCTTTCAGAAATAATTTAAAATAGTAAAGTTTTAGGATATTTTTCTAAAAAGAGTCTTTAAGGATCATGTAATCTAATATCTCTACAACAATTGTTTGCAAAGCTAGCATTACTAACTAGAAGAGTAGTCATGACTATAATCTATCACTTGAGAGGCAAGAGGCAGGACGATCTAAGATCCATGAGCAATGTGGGCTACTTAGCAAGTTCCATTGTGTCCTAGGCTAATGAGATCCTGTATTTTTTTAAAATGTTCATATTTGTGATAGTTAATCATTATTATCAACCTGAGAGAACTTAGAATTGCCATGAAAACACCTTTGAGTATATCTATGAGGGTAGAGGATGTTTCTAGATGGGCAGGAAAGACCTCCCTGAATGTATGACACCCCTCCACAGGCTGGATCCTGGACTGAGCAAAGAGAAAGCCAGCTAAGCATCAGCACTTACCTCTCTACTTCCTGACTGTGTATCCACTGTGACCAACTGCTTCATGCTCCTGCCATCATGATTTCCCAGTCATGACTGATTGACCCTCAAAGTGGGAGCCCAAGCAAACCCTTCATTAAGTCCATTGTGTGAAGCATTGTCACAGCTAGAAGAGAAGAAACTAAAACATTACAATTACTCTAGAGGGTTCCTGAGAGTCTGCAGTGGATTCTGGGAGCGTGGCAACCTTAACTTGCTCTCTCTGTCTTTTGTTTCTCTGCTTACCTGACTTTCCTAAGCTCTTGGTTCCCACATGTCCCCCAACTGCTGGTAAAGTCATGAGCTCTGTGTTGTTCCTGTAGAGGGAACTTTCTCTATCATGAATAGATACCTATACCTGCTGTAGAGGAGGCTCTGCATTGGAACTGGAAGGCCATAAATGTAAGAAACGTGTATGTTGTAAACCTGTGCACTTTGGACCTTTATGATAGAAAGAGGACAGAGGTTGATGTAGATCTAATGTTCGTGAACTTGACCTCCTTGGTTCCTGGGTAGCATGGTGACTTCCAGCTTGTGCCTAAGGGCTAGACATGCTGCTACAGCACTGCCACATGTAGAACTGCTAACACAGAGGGAAGTTCCACACTTTCAAGCTCCAGGAAACCGAGAGACAAAATAAAAGCACAGATTCCTTAGCAGCCTGAGAGAGGAAGAGCATTCCAAACAAGCGGAGTGCACACCTAGGACACCAATTACTTCAGGAGTTAGAAGAAAACTGCAGTGATCTTGAACGGGAGGTTAAAAAGACCAAGTGCACATATGACCTCTGATTTTCCGAGTAACAACTGAATGGAAAAGTAATATCACCCATTGTAATGAAAGCCTGAATTAGTGGCAGGTTAATATAAAAGAAAAAAACTGAAAAGTAGGAAAGGAAATTTTAAACATTTGTTTATTCTTATTTGTTGGGGGGCCGGGGAACGTGTGCACACATATATCACTTGTGTGTAGGTATCTGTTTCTTCCAGAAGAGGGTATCAGATCTCCTGGAGCTGGAGTTACAGGCAGTTGTGAGCTGTCAAATATGGGTGCTAGGAATTGGTCTCAGGCCTATTAGAAGAGAAGCAAGCATTCTTAACCTTTGAACTATCTATCTAGCCCCATAAAATAACCTTTTTAAAATATGTAAACCAAGAAGGTAAAATCAGAAACTGGATAGCTAAGTCAAGAGGCATCATACATAAAAAAATGTATGAGAGCCAGCATAGGGAAAAGTTTAAAAAAAAGTAATAATTATACAAACAAAGCATTTTTTTCCTGGACTGATTAACAAAGCTCAACCCCTCAGATTAAATCCATTATAGTCCATCTGGTTTCAGGCAGGATTGATGAAAAATCCTAAAGTATATATCAAGGCAGCATTCCTAAATTACATGGAAGAAGAGAAAATTAGATAAAGAAATCACATATAAATGTGAAAGAAAAAAAATAAAGTCATTGTCAGCTGGACACAACCTAGAATCCACTTCAGAAGAGAGGCAATCAATAACTGCTTTTACTGTGCATTATGAAGTGACCAGCTGTCTCTATTTTCTGCACTGTGTCTTTCCCGCAATGATGGACTACATACCTGGAGTTGTGAGCTAAAAATGAACCCCTTACCCCCAAGTAACTTTTTGTCTGGATATTTTATCACCTCAACAAAAATAAAACTACACCACTGGACTTCCCCTCTGTAACATCTGGTGTTAGAAGGCAGAACATACAGTATTGTAGATGCTAAATATATGTTTACCAATTCAGGAAAGCGGGAAGAATTTGATTAAAGGGTAATTATGCTGGGTGCCCTCAATAAACTCTTTTAGAATTAGCTATAATAGAGAAATAAAAAGTAATGGATTGAATAATGTAACTAATCAACATGATATATGAGATATTTAATAGGTCTTTACTTTCCTAATGAAAACTGCTTTTTGTTAATCAACAGAAAATTTCAAAACTTGGCTGTGTATTTTGTCACAAAGGAACATCAACAGATTTTAACTAGAGCAAAGGATTTGCTAGTAATAGTCTCTTATCACATTGCCTAAAAAGCAAAGGAGACAATAGAACTCTTTTTACAAATTGAAAGAAATCAAGAGGACAATAGTTCATGTCTAGGATATAAAGTAAACAGAAACTTTGGAACCACATCTAATAGACAACCAGACGAAATGTTATGGCATTAATTATTTTTATTATTGAAGAAAATCCCCAATCTACAAAGGAATGTAGAACTTAACATAGGAATCCAGATAAAGAAAAATCAAATAAACTAAAAAATCTAGAAAGGGGGACTTAATAGAGACAAATATCCTGAGTGATGAAACAGAAAATAAAAAAACAGCAACAAAAAGCAAACAGAATTATGTCCAGGATTAACTCAGTGAACAACTAGAAGGAGAGATGTATTATGGAGCATGAGCTTCATTGGAGACAGAGAAGACAAGGATAACAAACAACCTAATGGACAGGAGTCAGATCCTCAGATAGTACAATGCTAAAAATAATATTCCAGGCAACTTGCAAGAAAAAAAAACTTTAACCACAAATAAAATTACAATAAACTTCTCTGGGAACAAATAAAAATCGGGAACAAAGGATTAGAAAGATGACAAAATATTTACCATTGCAAAGGTACCATGGTCAGATGGTTTCATAGCTGAACTACATCTCACTTTCAAAGACAGAAAACTCTAATAAAGCTTAACTATTGCAAGCCATGCAGAAGCATGAAGGTATCCTATTTATTTTAAGATGGCATGATGCTGAAATCAAACTACTGAAAAAGAACCATAGCAGAAAGCTGTAATCCGCCCTACTCAGACTTGTAAATACTAGAGTTCAAAATAAAGCACTTGCAAATAGAAGCTATTAGTGTTAGCCATAAAAATTCGGAGACAACTACTGCATGCCCTGTGGCTAAACCCTAACTTTCTCAAAGGAAACCATCAGTAAATGTTAATAAAATAAACAGATGCATCAAAATGATAGTAATGTTAAGTGGACTGGGGATCCAGCTCAGAGGTGAAATGCTTGCCCATCATGAGCAAGGCCCTGGGTTTAATCTCTAGGCCCACAAAGGCAGACCAACAAAAACATCCCACCAACTAAGCTTAATACTCTATGGATGTAAGAGTGGTCAACCTTATAAAATCTACCAGCTTCATCTACCTCATAACTATAGTAAAGAGGACACAACATCTGACATATTAGTGAGATAAAGGCATTTGAAACCATGCAGCAACATTAAAAATGAATTCCAGGTTTAAAAGATGAATTCAAGTAATTTAATGTAACTCAAAGTATTAACCAAAATCTAATAGCCTACATCATCTTAAATAACAGCTTGAAAATAGCTAATTGCAAGACGCATTTGTAGCAGACTCTCTTCAAAGCAATGGCTATAGAAGTATAAGGAATAAAACAGAACTCTAATGCTCTGTATTATCAACAGTGCTGACTCTGGGGGTCCTTGGCTGAGAGGAGTAAGGGGCCCAGCAAACCAAGTGGGGGAAATGTATGAAATCTCCCACTGTATCAGCTTCTTGCTGATAGTGTAGTTTTTGTCCCTTACATTTTCTCTTATTTATTTTTATTTCCCCATCTCTTTGAGCAATTTAATAATTACTAAATAATTTAATAATAAAACTGTAATATAACTATTCTAATATGTAGCTGAAGTTTTCCTGGTCTTGCCCAGCTCCTACGGCCCTGTGGCTGCTTGGACCCAAGTAAACACACAGAGGCTTATATTAATTAAAACTGTATGGCCTAATGGCTCAGGCTTCTTGTTAGCTAGATCTTATATCTTTTTTTAAAAAAAACAATATACAGTGGTCACATTGCTTGTAGAAGTTCTGATACAGTCCATTTCTAGGGAAGAGGCCATCTGACTTTCAGTGATTTAAATGGTTATGCAAACTGTTGTATATGTTCTTTACGGGATACTTTTCTTTATATATTATATATATATAAATAAATTTATTTATTTTATAATTAACTTGATTTCACATATCAGCCACGGATTCCCCTGTCCTCCCTCTTCCCACCCCCAGCCCTCCCCCCCAACCCACCCCCCATTCCCATCTCCTCCAATGCAAGGTCTCCCCTGGGGAGTCAGCCCAGCCTGGTAGACTCAGCCAAGGCAGATCCAGTCCCCTCTTGCCTGCACCAAGGCTGAGCAAAGTGTCCCAGCATAGGCCCCAGGCTCCAAAAAGCCAGCCCATGCACCAAGGACAGGTCCTGGCTCCACTGCCTGGGGGCCTCCCAAACAGTTCAAGCTAATCAACTGTCCCACTTATCCAGAGGGCCCAGCATGGAACTAGATCTTACATCTTAAATTAACCCATTTCTATAAATCTATATCTTGCCACATGGCTTGTGGCTTACCGGTACCTTTACAGTCTTGCTTCTCCTGGCAGTGGCTCAGAGCATCTGCATTGCCTCTCCTTTCTCTTCCTGTCGATCTGTTTGGAATTCTTGCCTGCCTCTAAGCTGCCTTGCCATAGGCCAAATGGCTTTATTTATCAACCAATCAGAGCAACACATATTCACAGCATACAGAAAGACATCCACAGCACTAATACTGTTTCTGCTTGTTGCTTTGCTGTGTTGTTACAACCCTCATGGCTCCTTTGGATATTTCAACAAACTAACAAGTACAGGAATGGGTCCTCAAGACTACAGCTAATCACTTTGACTTGCTAACATTTCTCTAGCCCAGTTACCTGGGATACTTGACTTTCAGGAGACATTCACCACAGAGATCATTTTTACTCATCTCAAGAGGGGTAGCTAGGCATCTGACATTGAGAGGGCAGGGATGCTGCTAGGCTTTGATGATGCAGAGGGCAGACACTCTAATAGGTAGTTATCTAGTGTAATGGTCATGAGTCCCAAGGTTGAGAAGTCCTGTGCTAGTTAACTGTCTGGCACAGGGTTTAGACCTTAGGGGAAAACAGCATTGCAATCTGCTGGCCCAGGATAAATGAAGAGGATTTTCAGAGTCTTTTTCTTTAAACTCCAGAATTTTTTGTAATGCTCTGATCTGACTGAAGTGAACACCTGCCCAAGTGCCTAGCTAAATGTGCATCCTTCATACAACAGAGAGCAAGCAATGATTATTCCATGGAAATGCAAGTCAAAAATGCAGACATCAAGTGAACTTAGTTGTTCTTGTTTCTTGATTTTTCTTTTCTCTGTCCCATTCTTCCTACCTCCAATTGCCTGCTCTTTATACATAGCAATTCCAAAAAGCCTTCCTCTTCCAAAGATTTCTCACAGCTCTTGTTATTGTTTGTTCTATTTTTGGTTCTCTATAGACTTCTCGTCCTTGGTTTTGGAGAAAGCTAGTAGCATATTGTATTACTCTCATTAAATGTCACCTTCTCCTAAATTAATTTAATATGCTCTCAAGGAAAGCAGAGTACTTTCAAATTGAAACTGATAAAATTATTTTAAGGATTATGATGTCAAATAAAAGTAGAAGAGGACCTGCCTAACCAGATACAAGAATATCATAAAAATTCATTATAATCAATCAGAATGGCATTGGCCCAGGATAAGAAAAAAAAGATTAAGAAAAATATCCCAGAATAAATGAGAATCTGAAAGAAATGAAAACATGATAGATTCATTATATGCTACTTGCACAACTGATTGGCTATACATTTAGAAGATGGTATCTATAAAAAAAGTATTTGATTTAAAAGGTAAGTAAAATCTTCAAGGAAATTTATAAATCATTTTAATTATGAATATAAATTGACCTTCATAAAAAATGGGAACATGATTTCTAAAAATACCTGTTTAAAAAGAAAAAATTTTAAATGAGAAAAGATATTATTAAAAAAAAATCAAAGGACAAGCAACATATTGGGGGAAGTAATCTACATGCACATGATGAATTAATACTCTTTCTTTACAGTGATAATCTGGCAATACGTAACAGAAACATGGGCACAGGCTAAGACCAGGTAATTTGTAAAGGATCAGATCTACTTGGCCACAAACATGACAAGCTGTTCCAGTTAAGGAAGTCATAGAAATGTACAATAAAACAGCAGCATATCATTTTACCCTCCGCAGTTTGGCAGTAGCTCTAACACCAACTAAGAGTTGCTGTTGGCAGGGATGCGGGGAAAGTGGACTTCTACACATTTCCAATGGAAATGCAAACCATTAGGAGACTTTTGGAAAGCAATTTGGCACCATGCATTGTAACTTTAAACACATAGGCCCTCCTGACCCAGCAAGGTGACTTTTAGAAGTCTAATCCACACCAGTACAATAAATAAATAATACACTAGCTCTGAAGGGTTTATGAACAAGGGTGTTTATTGCTACATTCCTACGAGGACAGACTGTAGGTGTTGTAGGGCCCCTCAACAACATTATGGAGTCATTAAAAGGGTAAATTAGTTCTCTTCCTATAGACTTTAGGATTTTCTAAGAGGCATTTTTTCACTGGGTAAAGTAAGATGCAGAAAACTATATATAAAATTATGCAAATTTTTAAAATCCATGTCACACCCTACTGTATGTATCTGGAGGTAACTAGATCCTGTGCCTATGTTCGTGTATTGTATATTCTTGGTTTGGACTTGGAAAGGGACTCACGAAGTATAGCTATGCACACTGCTTTTCCTCCTTCCCATTGCGGCCTTAAAAAAACATCCTGGATGTTAGTTACTCCTTGCCCACTGGTAGATTAAAAACCTGAGGTATTTAAGTTGCCAACAGAGACTCAGGTTAGAAATGAGCACTTTCATTCCCATGTAATAATGCAAATTTTCAGTTTGATTTAAGGCGTGACTTTAACAACAGTCTCCCTCACTTGTGGAAGTCCAAAGCTTTGAGATGAGGGGTGAGAGCCCCAGGCAACCCACGTGAGTATGCGAGGTCTCAGATTGCAAGGGGCAGAAGCCCCTTACAAATCTCAACCTTCAGAGACAGCAAAGGCCTTGGGATCCTTTCACTGGCTTACCATGGGTGAGAGGTTAAAGAGCCATGCAACTACCTTCCAGAAAAGTAGATGAAGACCACAAATCTCACTGTAGAAATGCTTCTCTGTTCCTCTGTTTCAAATTCTGATTTAACATCTGTTGCAAATGTGTGTGGTGATTATTATGAAGAGAAATTTAGTGAGAAGAGAGCCTGGTGGGACATAGGCTAGATTGTAAAGTTGGGAAGAGAAACAAAATGAGAGGCTGGGTTATAAAAGATAGGAGAGGCTATCAAAAGCAAAATACCATTAAAACAAAGCAAACAAATAGTGTGTTTGTGTAAGCCTATCTGCGTGCTTGAAAGAAAAACCACATGTAGAAGTTTAACAATCGTTTTTATAGTGCTGTAGTAAACCACCATAAACTGTAAAGGAAAAGATCTTAAAACTCAATATGATATTGTGCATGTCATGAAATTTAAAACAAAATCAGCAAATTCACATATGACATGTAAGTCACACATCTTCGCTTCCTCCGGCAGCTAAGATGTGCTAAGAATCCAAATTACCTGATGAGACCCTGAGCACTGGATGTGGGCTTTTATAAGGAGACTACTGGCTCCCGTTAATTGAATTTAGGAAACTCATGGTGACATTATCCTGTCTGGAGACTAAATTAAATGCATGGATTATAATTCATTTGCTAAAATTAGATGCCAACAGGCATATGGATCTAAAGTCAAAGTCTGTTTTGCTCATATTTAGCTGGACCGTCCCCTATTGGACACATGTCATGGACTGGTGCTATTTTTATTATTGAGAGTTAAGAGACCTCAGGTCTCATGCAAGTCCTGCTTCAAGTGCATAGGGCAAATTCAAGATGGATGCTTAACCTTTCTAGGCCTTATTTTCCTTGTGTATTCCTAGAGCAATGTGATGGTAGCTAAAATCACTTCCTGCGCAGTTAAGAGTGCTCCATTTTAAATACCAAAGGCTCCCCAGGAGAGTTTGTGAAAACACAAATTACTGGGTCCAGCCTCCAGAAATTCCGGTTCAGTGGGTCAAGAGTTGGTCCCAGTGTTCTACTTCTAACAGGTATCAGTGAAAAATGATGGTGCTGGTCCAGAGAGCTGACAAATCTAAAGCCTGAAGAGTGAAATATTTGCTATTCTGAGTAAGAATAGTGAATTGTAAAGTGAAGTAAACTCAATACTAGTGTCTTCTCTAAAATAAATATCGGTGCAAACCCTTGTGGTACACGTTACAGTTTAAATGTGTCACATCTCATTTCTTAATGTAATTGTTGGGAATCTCAGCTCTGTTTTCACACCTCCCATCCCAGAGCCTGCCCCTCAGAAAGCCCAGTAAGGGTCAGCTCCTCCCCCGGGGCTGCTCAAGACCACGCCCACAGGGTATTTAAAACCTGATCACCAGACCTGCCACCTCATTTTTTCTCTTGCCTTTCTGAGAATCACCCAGGGGTTGCTTTGCTCTGTTTATTAAACCTGGAATTATTAATTCAGCTTAATTGGCTTATTGCATAGGTGGAGTTACCTACTAATGGGATATTTTTACTTATCAGTAATTATAAGAAAGATACATTTTTTTCCATAACAATTTCCTCCTAAGATAATCTGTGAACGTCTAAAGTCTTAGTGCCCAGGATCTTGGTGCATGTAGAAAGTTGGGCAGGGGCGTAGCTCAGTGATGGAGTACTTGCCTAGCATGTGTGAGGCCCTAGGTTCTCTCCCCAGTACTGCAAAACAAATAAATAGAAATGAAGAAATCAATAAGTAAATAAAGAACTATAAAAAGTGCTGCTAACAACATCTGGGACTATGTACTGTGAATGGAGGGATTTTGCTGTAAGTGAAGGGGTGGTACCGTGAGTGGAGGGTGGTACTGTGAGTGGAGGGGTGGTGCTCTGAGGTGAGGAAGACCTCAGCTTGAGTGAAGGAAGACCACAGATTAATGCCTTAAATTCTTGGAAACTTATATTGCACATCTTTGAATAGGCCTTGTCAAAACAAGACAAAATCAAATCAAAAAAAAAAAAGAAAAGAAAATTTTCTGTTTCTTCATAGAGTTACTGTCAGATAAAATAAGATGCTTTGTAGAAAATTATTTATAAATTGTAAGTGTTCTATAATAAGTTCTATAATACAACACTAGCAACAGTCCACTCTTCCTTGGGTGTTTAAGTGGCTCTTTGGATGCCCCTCCCATAACACTTTTGTTATGCACATGAAATTGCCAAAAATCCGTTCTCAATAAAATGACCACAATAAAGAATCTGCTTCCTCACATTCGTCCCCTGCCAGCATCCACTTCCATGGTAAACCACAAGTGTAAAAACACTGGAAGGAAGGAAATAAGCAATTATAGTTATGCCCACATGGAAGCTTCTCTTTACATACCTGCTGTACACTCCAAGGTTCAGAATTCAGAACAGTCACTGGGTGTGAGGGCACTGTCCCCATTGGCCCATCCATTAATTAAGTATGGCCATAGCAGCTTCTCTGTCAGGCTCCGTGTGGTGTTACCTGGGTCGTGGGTGCTCTGATAGACTAATCAGCTGCGGGCACTGAAGCCTTTTCTTCCCTATCCGCTAATGTTTCCCACTAGGTTCTACCCTGCCCATGTATTGTAAAGCCCCATTCAGATCCGTATTTGGGTTGGCCCTTCACTACTGTTTAAATCAACCCCACTGCTCCTCTAATTAACGATGCCTTTTCTTTGTAATTTGACTGCCAGTCCGCACCCTGAGTCACTGTCTGCAGTTCAACCCCTGGGATGTGTGTCTACCATCGTCCCCAGAGCTCATGGACACAAAATACGGCTTCTCATCTTAGGCTCCTTAATGTAGGATTTCTTTCCCCCTCTGGAACAAATTCTCCAACTCGGAAATAGGATTATTACT
>CABHPH010155369.1:21148-31289 GCA_902168325.1 Peromyscus nudipes | reverse complement strand
GGAAGAAGGAAAGCAGATTAAGCAGATAATTTCCTTGGGACACAATCTCACAACACAAGGCTATCAGGATATTGCTGAAGCTAGATTCTACAACTAAGTAGAATGATTACTCAAGTTATGTGATTTCCTTACTCTTTTCAAATGATTAATATCATGGGGGTTTTTTTGCCACTCTATTTGAAATTAACCTTTCCAACAACTATACAAATTGGGAGAGATTGCAGGTTCATAATTGTGGATGAGGAAACAGAAGTTTTGAAAAATGTCCTGTGATAAGGGATGTTGTTGTTAAGGATGTGGTTCTGATCTAAAGCCTTGTGTGGTGGTTTGAATAAAAATGGTCCCAGTAGGCTCATACATTTGAATACTTGGTCATCAGAGAGTGGCACTACGTGAAAGACATGAGTAGGTGTAGCCTTGGAAGAAGTGTGTCACTGGGGGTGGGCTTTGGGGTTTCAAAACCCTAAGCCAATCCCAGTGTCTCTCTCTTTCTGATGCCTGCAGATCCAGATGTAGAACTCTCAGCTCCTTCACCAGCACCATGTCTGCCTGCATGGCATCATGCTCCCTACTGCCCAAAGTAAATGCTTTCCTTTATAAGAGTTGCTGTGGTCTTGATGTCTCTTCACAGCAGCAGAACACTGAATAAGACACCCTGCTACCCCTTATGCCAGCTATTCATAGAACAGAGGCCAGGAGAGCTAGAGAAATGGCTCAGCAGTTAAGAGCACTGGCTGCATATCCAGAAGACCTAGGTTCAACTCCCAAAACCCACGTGGCAGCTCACAGCTGTAATTCCAGTTCCAGGTAATCTGATGCCTCCTTTCTTTCCCCCTCAGTCACCAGGCACACACATGGTACACAGATATATATGTAGGTAAAACACCAATAAAATAAAATAAATTAATAAAAACCAACAACATAGGCTTGAGCATTGGCCTTCCTGTAAGCAGCCTCCTAGCCTGTGAGGTGAATACCCTCTCCCACAAAATGCCTTTTGCCTGACTGAACAATAGATGTCAGCAATTCTTGCTTGTTTTCTCCATGCCTAGACTCCCTAGTCTTTGGCTTCCTAAATGATTCTGCTTATGTTACCACTTTATAACATGTTTACATAGTTAACAGTAAGGGGAAAGGGAGGGAGACAGAAGACAAGACCCACAGCTGGTGTGGGGATTTGCGACTGGAGAGGCACATGACCTGCTGCCTGCTTTTGCTCGCCTGGGCTCCAGTGGTTGAGCTGCTCACTTCAGCCTCCTCCTCTCAATTCCCCAATTCCCTGCTAGGGCACAGCCAGGCACTGTATCACTTTCCAACATCAATAAAGCAGGTCTAATTTTCCTACGCTGAAGAGGGCCTGATAGATCTGATGACCTTTTGTTGGAATGTCATTTACAAGTATGATTAAATTATTCTCCACGGATGAGCTGCTACCTCAGGCTGACAGATCTCCCTTCAGAGATGGCAGAGTGTCTCTGGCTGTACCCTCTCTCACCCTCTCTTGCTCTGTGGCGATCCTTTATAGGCAGATTACAGATTTTCAGCATTGGCTCCAGAAAGGTAACCCTGTGGATGGTGACCATTTTTGTTCAGATCTCTTAATGAATACAATATTCTCCAAACAGATCAACCATATCTATATGACTATACCTAAAAAGGCCATTTGTTTATTTAATCTATTAGGGAGAAATGGGAAATGGAAAAAGAATGCTAGTCAAACTCCCTAGACTACATGCTCTTGGGAAAGTAAGAAATGTGACATTTTTTTTAAGCAGCATCTCTTTGCTATGATAAATTCTGTACATAAGTTATGATACCAAATCTTGGCAATAGCATGTGAAATATAATACTTGCATTTGGTTTATAATTTGAACCTCTCATGTGTCAATCATTGTGATACTGTCTAGGGATAGGGCAAATCTGATCCTCATTGAGTTCAGTCGTGATGGTTATCTTCATCACTGACTTGG
The DNA here is from genome assembly GCA_902168325.1 of Peromyscus nudipes. Lineage (NCBI taxonomy): Eukaryota > Metazoa > Chordata > Mammalia > Rodentia > Cricetidae > Peromyscus > Peromyscus nudipes. The sequence continues at coordinate 29,319 of CABHPH010155369.1, read as the reverse complement.
CTAGAATCGGAGTCACCTAGGAGACACCTCTGGGCATGTATGTGAGGGCATTCCCAGAATTATCTGAGTAGAGAAGACTCATCCTGAATATGGGTGTCATATCCCAGTGTCTGGGGCTCTGGACTTTGTAAAAAAGGGGAAATAGGGGAATGAGCAGAACTCTAGTGTTCCCTGCTCTCTGTTCCCTAGTCTGCCAAAATGCTGGGAGTCCCTGTCTTATTCTTCTGCTGCCATGAATCCACCATGCCTTCCCCTCAATGATGGGCTGAGTCTATTTAGACAGCAAGCCAAATAAATTATTTAAGATGCTTTGTGAGGTATTTTGTCAAAGTCACAAGATTAAAAATATTTTCATGCAAGGAAACTGAGACATGAACTTATATAGTAGGTTCCCTGCATACCAACACCTACAATCAGAGGCATAGTATGTGCTCAATAAATGTTAAATCAATCAAACAAAAAAGTCATAGTTGAAGTATGTCTTATCATTTCCCAACTCAAACTTTACTCAATACAGAGAGAGAGAGAGAGAGAGAGAGAGAGAGAGAAGAAGAAAATCATAAAGGGAAACTATTTGGAAAGAAAATGAGGATTTGGAGTTTTCTCTGTGAATTTCTAACTTCTGATGGCACCTCTTACCCTTAACACCAAGCACTGCACTAAATTCACTGCTGGTTGAGATGTCCTAGATGAAGAGTTAACAGAGTGTTCCTTCTCTCTGAATTCAGCTAACTTCCTGTGTGTAAACAAAGTTTTCTCGAGACAAACAAGCTCAGTGCTTCACATGCTGTGCATTGTGTCATCCGTGCTACTAGAATTGCAACAGAGACTATAAGATCCATAAAATGTACAGCCCTTTATGAAAGTGGCTGAAACCTTACCTGAAATAAACCCAGAAATCCTAAAATACAGATAATGTTATAGTGCCTGACTTATAAAGATGCAAAGCCTTGCATTTAATAGATGGAAGAGTACTGCTTACTAGAGACCACAAAGCAGTTGTGTAATTATTCTGTTGACTTCTGCACTCACATTCTTTTGATATGAGAGCAGCAGAAGTCAAAATGAGCTAGACATGACACTCGCTGCTCTTAGAAGGCTGCTAGAGCCATGGTTCACTCAACTCCACCTCCTTCCATGTAGATATGCAACCGTATATCAAGTTTCACAAACTTCTTTTCCCCCTGGAGAAACTTTGAAGTGGTCATTCATTGTCTTAGTTACAGTTCTATTGTGGCAGAGAGTCACCATGACCAAGCCAACTTGTATACAACAAAATATTTAATTGGTGTTCCTGTATATAGTTTTAGAGGGTTAGTTCATGATCATCATAATGGGAAGCAGACAGGCATGGTGCTGGAGCAGTAGCTGAGAGCTTTACATCCTGATCCACAGGCAGCAGGAAGACAGAGCACAAGCCTGGGCCTGGTTTAGGCTTTTGAAACCTCAAAGCCCATCCCCAGTGACATACCTACTCCAACAACATCTCACCTCCTAATCCTTCCCAAACAATTCTACTAACTGGAACCAAGCATTCAAATATATGAGCCCATGTGGCCATTCTCATTCAAACCACAACAGTGAGCCTGCATCTGGTGTTGCACATCCTCTTCAAAATCTGTGACATATCCCTTGATTAAGTATTATAACTCAGCTCGGGCCAATAATTGCTGCCTAAATCTGTAGGGCAAAGGGTCAGACTTTACATAAATATTTTTAAGGCTTTGACTCAACTAATTTATAATATTTATTTATTTGCTTACTCATTATTTATTGGCAAGCACTTTAACTCAGGATAGTCTAGAACTGTCTATACAGTTGGCCTTGAACTTCTGATTTTCCTGCCTCTACCTCCCAAGTGCTGGGATCACAGATGGGCACCACCACATCTTTATGAGGTGCTGAGGATTGAACCCACAGCTTAAAACATGCTCAGCAAGTGCTCGTCCAACTAAACCACATTCCCAGCCAAATATTTTGACTCAAATTTTAATACATGCATCTAGTCACAGCTTGAAGGTCAGCATGTGTTTATCATGTCTGAATGCTAAGCTGCATTCCTACACTGTCTGTGACAGTATTGATGAACTTCTGGCCTCCAAATTGAGATGTGAGGATGAATTATGCATTGTGGGTCTCAATGTATTTAAATGTTTATTTAGAATAATGATTTCCAAGAAGTAAGTTAGTACTATTCAATAATGGGAGAGACATAACATCATCACTGGGTCCACAAATCCTATGAGGCTGTTTCTCTTACAGTTCACTAGGTATCCAAAAAAAAAAAAAATGGCAGGTCTCAGACCAGCAGGGAGGTACCAGGGTGGCTAGACTTATAATGTAATTTACTGAAAATCATGAATGCCCAGTTGAGTGAGTTTATGGGCTATATTTTATAGTTTTAATTAAACTCATTATTATTCAAATGGAAAAGAGGTTTTAAAAGATTTCTATAAAGAGACTATAAATTGAAAGCAATGCTTAGGATACAGACACACACACACACAACCCCCCACACACACACACACAAAGGCAAAGGAAGGTGTGGCTTGGAACCATGGCAGCTGCTTGGTCTGTAACATAACAAGGTGAAAGTGCTAATAATATAATGTAATAGCTAACAAGTAGCAAGTTAAAAACTTTCCAAGTCAGGATGATTGAAGTATCACTTTATTTTTAAGCAATAAAGCATGTATATGATACCATGAAATATTAGCCTTATAAGCATAATAGATGTATACATGCACATAAAATCAGAATACATCTCATACTTAGCAAGTGCAAACAAAAATATTAAGGAACAATGTAAAACATCCCCCAAGCTTTCTGGATTATTTGGGGGAAAACAAAAAGACAAAATCTAAAACATGCAAGCCAGGTGTCTGCATCACCGAGATCTGTCATCTCTCAATGGAAACTGAGGTTCAGCCTTGGGGGGAATAATTTCCTCTAAACTTGTGCACCACAGGGTAAAACCTCAATTTCTGAACTCCTCAGCTGCCCCACCTCTCTCCTCTGGTCACAAAAAAAAAAATGGAGGGGGGACAGTACCATTCCAAGAACTGAGAAAAGAAAGGAAACTGTAAAAATAACCCCCTGGTTGATTCCAAATTATTTCTAGAAATGTAAATCACCCCTATAAAACACCCCTGCTTTGTCCTAGAAGGCTAGATCAAGATAACATGGGGGGAGGTCTACAATTATCTCTAGTCTAGGTTAGCAAGGCTAACAGCACATTTTCTTTATATGGAAAGAATATAATAAACTTAAATTAGACACAGCTCATGTGAGCTCATCACCACCTCAACCTCCCTGCAAACAGCTTCTTCCTTGTGCTTCCTCATCCCTAGCTTCTTAACCGGCACCCACATTACCCAGTAGCCTTTATTATATTTCATTTCAGGATTATGGTTATCCAAAATCGCATTTTATCAACCTCTTCCCTTGCCTGTGCATTTTAGTAGGAGCCTCATCAGAATTTTTCTTTCTTCCTTCTTCTCTTCCCTCCCTCCTTTCTTTTTTTTTCTTGTTGTTGAAATAAGGCTTATATTTAGTTGTGTAAATGTATTCATAAAGTTCTTATCTTACCATTTTTATGGAAATTTTTTTCTTACAATATACTCTAATCACTCTTTTTCCCTCCCCATCTCCTCCTAGTTCCTCCCTATCTCTCCACCCAACTTCATGCCCTTTCTCACCCTCTTTAAAAAAGAAACAAAACCAAAAGCAAACAACAGCAAATAAACCAAGAAACACACACAAAAATACTTCACAAAAACACAAAAAAAATGAAAAACAGAATATACAACCAAAAGACAAGTAAGACAAAAAACGTCCCAAACAAAGACATAAAACATTTACAAAAATACTATTTAATCTGTTTTGTGTTGGCCAGCTACTCCTGGACATGGATGCTGCCCTGAAGTGTGGTTAATCCACCCAGTGAGACTCCACAGAGAAAACTGCTTTTGTTTTTTTTCTTTTGCCAATGGGTATCAATTGCAGAGAGCTTCTTGGTTAGGGACGGAGCCCACGTCCAGTTCCCCCTCTTAGTGCTGGGACCCCTCTGAACCTGCGCAGGCTGCGTGTGCTACCCAGTCTCTGTAGTTCATATGTGCATCACCTCGGGCCCTTACAATCTTTCCACCTCCCCTTCAGCGTAGATCCCAGAGTCCTGAGGGGAGGAGTTAGATAGTTAGTTAGTTAGTTAGTTTGCATATTATCCAGTTACATCACCACAATTGAATTCAAGAAAGCTCTTATCAGTATGAAAAGGAACTTAGAATCCATTAGTACCTTGAAATAACTCTAACAAGCAAGTGGAAGGCTTATAAAATGAAAACTTAAGACACTAAAGAAGACATCAGAAGATGCAAAGATCTTCCATACCCATGGATTGGTAGGATTAATATTGTGAAAATGGCCATCCTACCCAAAGCAATTACAGATTCAATGCAATGCCCATCAAAATTCCAACACAATTCTTCACAGACCTTGAAAAAACAAAAACAGGTTAAGTTTCACATGGAAACACAAAAATCCCAGGATAGCTAAATCATTCTTGAATAACAAAAGAACTGCAGCAGGCATCCGCATGGAATACACTGGGGTCCTGGGACCCTCAAGCAGTGGTGTACATTCTACAAGGACATGCAATTAGTGAGGGTCAGCTGTTAGGCCTCCCTCTGGACAGGCATGTTCAATCCATGTTCCTCTTCTTGGTTTGTTGGCCTCTACCCCCCTTATTCCACTATTTCTCTGTTTCTCCTTCTTCATATTTCCTAGGCTAAGTTTATTATTACCCTTTCTCCTTAGCATCTGCCTCCTCTGAAACACTCACTCATCCTTTTCTTCAATGATACTTTTCGTGCTATTTGTCAAGGCTATCATAAACCCCCTTTCCAGATGAACTGTCATTTTCTCTAGTTATCTTTGTGTCTGCTAAGGGAACCAGTGTCTCATGAAAGGCGATTCGATTATTCATATGTAACTGCAACCACGGTGTCAGCTCTGCAATGTCCTTGTTCAGGGGAGCCCAGTGTTTCTCTGGTGGTGATTAGTGAATCTTCTCCTCAGCAACATGTTGTGTATTTGGTGGTCCTTAGGTGTAGCACGAAAGTTAAATGGCATATAATATATCACCACAGTTAGGGATGCGCTGGTTATTCATGCAGCAGTTCTACAGTGAGGTGTTATTCACAGGCTGTGCTTTGCTTTGGGGCCAAACATTTGGCTTCAGGTACAAACTGAGTCATATCCCTGTAAGTGAGGAGCAAATAGTGTCTAGAAAGAAGCTGGGCTTGGTACCCCCATCAGCTTCCTTCACTGCAGTCATTCTTGGGTTATCTTCCCAATACCTGCTTATCAATAACCACCAATTGGCTGTACTCTCTCATCTTATGAAACTTTGGAATCAATCTCTTTTTTTTTGCCCACTTTTCTAAAACTTCCTACCCCAAACTTATTTAAATATCCACACCATAAACATAATTACTTCTCCTACCATTACCCACCCCTCAATAGCCTATTATTACCTCATTAAGATGCATCTTTAAAACTTTGGGAAATATTTACTTTCTCTTCTTTCACATAAACAGTGTTTAGTTCTCTGGACACAGAAAGACAGTTGCACACATGAACCCACCGTGGTTGTGGCAATGTGCACAAGACCTTCGCAAGCACAATCCAAACACAGTGACAGCATGGAGAAGAGAAGGTGGCACAATGCCCCTAGCAAGGAGATGCTGTTGTATGACAGCTGCTGGGAGTTGGAGAGTCACTTTTCTTTAATTAAGTGACCCTAGTAGGTGGACTACACTCCTGGGCAAACCCCACCCCCAAGTCTAGTTGGGCAACACAAATGGGACTCTATGGGAGAAAAGAAGAACCTCAAATTCAGATAGGAAGGGATGGGAGCATCAAGAAGATAGCAATGACCTCTCTTTGGGAAAATGGGGAAGCATACAAAATACATTGTAGGAAATTCTCAAAGGTTTGTCAATCCGGTTCACCAGAACATCCCTAATGATAACGAGCATGTCATGGACACCTTGCAAAATTGAGACCAACCTGCACATAGTTTGGTTCATATATAAAAGCCGATACCGTTATGTGCCAGCAGAAGGACGTAGGAAGATTTTGTACAGAATTGAGCTTCTGAAATTAACAGTTTGGCCTCTCAGACCAGGTGAAGCCTGAGGAACCAGGAGCCTCTGTTTCCCTTGTGGCTAAGGTGAGGATGGAGTGAAAGATCTGATAAAACCAAAAAGCACACCCAAGTATCCTAATGAGCAGTGCAGGTGAGGTATAAGGGCAAGCAGAGGCTGGGGCTGAAAATCAGGCTAAAGCTAGACATCTAAAACAGGGGCCTGACCTCATCACAGACCATTCTTGACAGGTCTTTATAGTTGCCATTTCCCGTGTGCTCCCCACTGTGCTGTATTGCTTGTAGGTCATTCAGAAAGGCTTCCTTATTAACTGGATGGTAATCTTACCTCTCTGCACCAGGAGGAAACTGGAAAGATAAGTTCTTGTGAAAGCATTCAACTCAGCCACTCTATCAGCTGCTCGGGGCTCCAGGAAAGCCACTGACACGGGGCTCCACTCATATCATTCTGTCAAATTTCCAGGGCTCCCTCCCTCAGCCATCTAGAATGTCACCCCTCCCATAGCTAGTCCTGCATCTCTGCTCCAAAAGGAGAATCATCTCCATCCAGGCATCATCTCACAGTCCTCCCTACCTCTGGCCACGTGTGAGATGAGCTCAGCAGTGAGTTCATTCTTGCTTCATGTGACATCATCAGTCTTTATGGGATAGGTCATCTCAGCAGCCATTGCCCCTTTCCCCTCACCCTCCCACTGGTACCCCAGAGGGATCTGAAGGATGCTTTCTATCCCTTTAGATTGTGAAGAACAAAGAAAAATATCTATGTAATCTATTTCCTGCAAGTAACAAAACAAAAAAAGACATATTTCCTACTTCTCCAATCTTGCTTTGATGTACATTTATGGCATGCTGAATCAGCCATGCACCACGTAGGTCTTTAGTAATTTGTCTAATTGCAAAAATAGAAATGAACATTGATTTTTATGACCACACATGGAGAAACAGATTTTTAGACTGTTATATAAATACTGTTACTGTTGTAAGTATCCACCTCAATAAAAATAGAAAATATATTTATCTGCATATATGTGTACATACTTGCCATGAAATGGCAAATTTGTAGTTTATCTAATACGGCTTGAATGTGAAATGTCTCCATGGAATCATGTTCAAACACTTGGACCTTAGCTGCTCCTGCTTTGTGAGTGTGCTTGTTAATCTTGACCATCAATGTGATGGAATTTAAAATTACCTTAGAAAACAAACCTCTGGGCATATTTATGAGAAGTTTTCTAGATTAGATTAATTGATGTAGTTCAATTGGCTGGAGTCCCAGAGTGAGGAAATGGGGGAGGGGGTGATGAACTAAGCACCAAGCACCAGCACCCCTCTCTCTGCTTCCTGGCCATGGATGTGGATGTGATATGACCAGTTGCCTCCTGCTCTGGGCACCATGTCTTCCCTGGAATGATGGATAGTACCCTCAAATCCTAAGCCAAAAAAAAAAAACTCTTCCTCCCTAAACTGCTATGTTTGGTATTTATCACAACAATGAGAGAAAACTAAGACAGAAAGGCTACAGAACTTGGAGACTGTGGCCATCCTAGCAGAAATGAGTCGCTAAGGGCAGAGCTTGAAGGTATAACTCCACTTGGGCTCACACTCTTGGTCTCTCAGTCTGTCAAAATGCTATCAGGCAGCATTACCAGCTCCTGTGGTCATGTACAGAACCACTCAGCTGCACTGCCTTCCCTACCATGTGAATAGCATCTTCGGAACTGTGGGCCAAATTAAACCCTTTGGCCCTAGTCACTGCTGTCAAATATGTCACAACGATGAGAAAATTCACCAAGTCAACAGCCAAACCAAGTAAGTCAGTGGATCTCTCACCTGAGCTCTGAAATGTAGCTGCCACCCTAGTGAATACATCCCTGGGACCAGGAGTGCAGTTTAGTGTGCTTGCTTAGCATGTGTAAGGCCCTGGGCTTAATCCTCTACACCAGAGAAATAGGTAAATAATAGATAGATAGATAGATAGATAGATAGATAGATAGATAGATAGATA
>CABHPH010155369.1:0-21138 GCA_902168325.1 Peromyscus nudipes | reverse complement strand
ATAGATAGATAGATAGATAGATAGATAGATAGATAGATAGATAGATAGATAGATAGATAGAGATAGATCCATCTCCTTATTTTTCTTTTACATCTCAACATTTCAAAAAGCTTAAGTCATCTGCACTTGGTCACAGGCAAAATAATTCAAATGATAACCTAAGGTTCTGGGCTAATAAATACTGGGTAATTACATTATTACCTTTTATATGTTCTGAAGCTTCCCCTGGGTACCAGCAACTGGGAAAGTGTTGGGAAACTTTTAAATGCATTCTGTGTGTCTCCCAGGGAACACCTGACTTTAGATTATTTCAGGTGATAGATTTTTGAGACAAAAAATAAAAAGTAATAACAGTGAAATGATTTTCTGACTCTTCACACAAAGGGTATTCAAGAAAAAATATTGGGGTTTTTAACCCTCTCTCTGGCTTAGTGCCCACTAACTACAAAGACCTAAGAATTAATGTTTAATAAGCAATTTTCAATTCTACAATCATGTACTCCGTGTCTTTGATTTCTCAGGAACCAATAGAAGCCCAGTTGTTTCATCAAGGAACTGACTCATACAGAATAATGCTTTAAATATATCTTTGGCACCTTGCCTGTAGGAAGCAATTTGGCTTTGAGTTTCTCACCCCTTCTCTTTATGGAAAAAGAAAATACACATTATCCCTAATTGACATTGTCAGTTATCAGCCTGCCGGTGATTGACACGTTTCATTTTCCCACATTCAAGAGAGCTATTGCCCAACGTCTACAGCTCTACACAACCGTGTACATGGAGTCAGTCCTCTTTGCTCTGAGGTGGCTCTGTACGATAATGTCCAGCATGTGGCCCTGCCCAGCTCTCAGAGTACCCTCTATCACCATCTCTGTCTGCTGACAGGTTTAGGAATATTGCTAGTGGTTATCTCAGGGGGTAGGGTTGGGAGAAAGTCATTTATCACTTTTTATTACTGTGTTGCTTGAGGAGCACGTGACCCTCCTGAGCATCTACAAATCTCAGTACAGGCCCAAGGAAGGTGTGAGCATCCTTCGCTCAGAGCGTTTTCTTTCCTGTAGGAAGTTACAACCAGTGTGGTAGAGAAGCAATGGTACTACTGCAGCCTAATGTGAGTGTGTATGTGTGATGCCTGTGTGTTTGCGTGCATGTGTGGTGCATTGTGTGGTGTGTGTGTGTGTGAGGTGTTGGGGGTCATATGTGTATGGTGTGTTTGTGAGGGGTATATGTACATGTGGGGGTATATGGATGTGGTGTGTGTTTGTATATTTCTGTGTGTGGAGTTATGCATGTGCAGTGTGTGTGTTTGTGTGTATTATGTGTGCAATGCTTCAGTGTGTGTACGCATGTGTATTCTTATATGTGTATTATAGGGGTGTTTGTGTGCATCTCTGTATGTATGTATGAGTGTGTATCTGTGGGTGTTAGCATCTTTGTTTGCATGAGTGTGGTGTGATTATGAATAATGCGTGTGTGCATGTATGTGTAGATGCTTATATATTTGTGTACATATAAGTACACATGACGTACATATAAGTACATATGACTCTATATCTGTTTATATTAATGACTATGTATGTTTGTGTGTGTGTGTGTATGTGTCTCTGTATGATTGTATGTGTATATCTGTCTAGGAGTGTCTTGATTGTCTGTAGATACCCTTGTTACCATTGGCCTTCACATACTTGTTCAAGGAATCCAGTTGCCCTGTTCTCTGCCTGGTCGTAGGGCTCTTCATTCACACTTTCTGGCTATCTTTAAAGCAAATTGTTTGTGCTCTTCCTGTTCATAATGGGAATTAGGCCCCCTCTTCTGCATGACTGTCATGAAACTCCATAATAAAAACTATTCATACATACTAAGAAACTACAACAAACAGATCCTTCCATGCAGCAAACAGTATAGAAGAAGATAATACCAGTGGGTTAGGATGAAGCGACAGGGCTGAGCAAGCTGCCTCAGAGGGGACAGCTGAGGCTGGCTCCTGGAAATGGCGCTGTGTGGGCTGAAGTGCGCATTGCTGCCTTGTGGGTTAATACAAAGATTATGGTTGGAGATATACTGAAGAGCTTTTGATGCTGGCTTGAAGTGGGGACAGGTTGGAGCATCAGGTAGTCTGGGCAAGAGGTTCTAATGGGTCGTGACAGTTTAATAGGACTCCTGGGAGGAGTCCCCATATCAGTTTCCTCCACCCTTGACAGGGTCTGCTCGGGACTCAACAGTGAGAGGGAAAGAATCTAAGAGCCTAAATGTAGGCCTTGTGTCTCTACTTGTCCAAGAAAAAACAAAATGTCTATACTGCAAATTTCACTGATTATTTTCCCAAAAGGAAATCCACCTCTAAGTTGGCCCATGAACTAATGGGGAATGAAGAAGGGAACTTGAGGCTGAGTTCCTAAGAACCATGATTGCCTGAGTGTTCTCAGGGATGACTTGGAGTTCCACTATTTTATTCTCCTGATACCCATTACAACTTCCAACTCTCTCGATGTTTACAGTTAAGACTTGCTTGTCACACCACTTAGTACATTCCATGTCGAGGAGGAAACCTGCAGCTACATGTCAAGTGTTCCTAGCTAGTAATACACTGATAACACATTGTTTTCACTCTCTCCACAATTTGTTTAAGCCTGCTGGTAAATGGCATCAGAGATAATTGAAAATGAGATGGTTTTATTCATCCTGAGGAACTGCATTGGCAGAACTACCCAGAGCTCTTCCAACAGCATTGCAGGTGCTTCACACTATTCAGACAAGAAGTGGAGAATCAGATGTAGGCCGGACCTTTGTCTTTGTCCATTACTATTATGTGACTTACAAATAACACTCAACCCTGCTCCTTCCTTGGGTCTTAGGCAGGAGAACAGCATTGCATCATCAGTCTGTGTGAGAGCAGATAACACAAGGCTTGCATGAAGGTTGCATTTAATGAGCAGTACTGCTGTGGGATGTTCTGTATGTTAAATGTGTTGCTCTGATTGGTTAATAAATAAAACACTGATTGGCCAGTAGCCAGGCAGGAAGTAGAGGTGGGACAAGGAGAGAAGAGAATTCTGGGAAGTGGAAGGCTGAGACAGAGAGACGCTGCGAGCTGCTGCCTTGACAAGCGAGACGTAAGGTACCGGTAAGCCACGAGCCACGTGGCAACTTATAGATTAATAAAAATGGGTTAATTTAAGATATAAGAACAGCAAGCAAGAAGCCTGCCATGGCCATACAGTTTATAAGTAATAGAAGTCTCTGTGTGTTTACTTGGTTGGGTCTGAGCGGCCATGGGACTGGCAGGTGAGAGAGATTTGTCCTGGCTGTGGGCCAGGCAGGAAAACTCTAGGTACCCAGTAGATCCCCCTATTGTTTATTGTGAATGCCATTCTGCTCAAGCCAGACCTTCAAACCAGCTGTGCATCCACACAAAAGAAAGTCAACCACAGTGAGGTTAGGACTACAGAGACACCACATCCTGACTCTCCCTTCATCTTTCTTACCCTTCCTGACTTGCGCACTTCTCTTCTCTGTGGTCTGCATGTTCTATTTGCTTTTATTATCATGAAACTTCATTTTGGCAATTTGCATAACTCTTGGATTTTCATTTTACATTTGCTGGCTCAAAGGAAGGCAGGGTCTCCTGCAGATTGGACTGGGTTTAAACTATTACAAGTAACTCTTGGTACCGTGGGCCTGCCAGCACTCAGATATATCACTTACAGTCTCAGAATCGCATCCATCCACTTGACTGACCAAGTTGGACTAAGCACTCATCCTTTATGTTCACTATTTCTATCTAGAAAAAATTTCCTGTTCCAACCATTGCCATTTAGTTTATTTCCTGAACTAAACACACCATTCCAAAGTTCTAAAGACCTTCGGGATCACTTCTCACTGGAAATGTTTTAGATATGATAACACACTGGTTTGGGACACAGGTGCTCCAGCTTTTGTTAATGGTGAGCTCTATATAGGATGGTGGAGTATCCATGGGAATAAAGAAAGGATTTACCCAAAGTACCAGCTTTGGCTCTGTGATTTACATTAATATTAAATATCAGCTTGCATGCTGCACACCCCAAGGCACTTTCCTCTATTTAGGTGGAAATCAACATTATTATTCAGTCCTACTCTACACATGGTGGAGAATTTTTTTTCCCTTAGAACAGCCTAAAGTCAAATCTCACTTAAACACTTTGTTCAAATAGAGGCTGCCCATGCTTCCTGAAAGTACAGAGGGAAAACAGGAGGAATCAAGAACACTGGAGGAAGGGAAAGGATGAATACCAACATGTACACACTGCTAGGCATTCATTCTTTAGATCTTAAGTCAATGCCGATTTCTCCATCTTGCCTTATAAAATCAGTTATCAGAATAGATTATCAACAAGTTTTTCAACAGTGGAATCCATTGCATAACAAGTGTAGTGAGTCAACATCCACATAGGAGAATATGCGTGAGGCAGGATGATGATGTCCTACAAGGGGAACACCAGGCAGCACCTGTGTGGCCTTGGAGTACCTCAATGAAGCCACATAGTCACGGTGTCCTCTGTTCATTCCCTGTTTACTTGGGAAATGCATGCTGCTGTGCTTCTCACTCATGACTCTGGCTTTAAGAGAATTTAGGAGATCCAGGATCAAGCAGACACTTAGCTTAGGTCAAGCTTTGTTTTCATTTCTGTTGTTAAGAAAGAGAAGAGGTCAGGGAAATTGAATTCTCTCTCCATAGGAGACGACCACTCACAGAGGCAGTTGCCAGGAGAGCGGTAGCTACTTCTAGATGGAAGGGAAAAAAACTAACCAAATAAAAACAAAATACCACCACTATTGAGTCAAATTGCTGGACCATAGTCACTCTTTTCCCCACTAGAAAAGACATCAAAATCAGCTGCTGCTTTCTCAACAGCGTATGTGGCTGCTGATATTCTTTGGAGAATTTCTTTTGAATGATGATCCTAAAACCAGGTAATTACATGCTTGCCTCCTCTCATAACCTAACAGTAAGAAGGGCACTGTATTCAGACACTTCTCCATCCTTAGTAATTAAAATATTCTCCAGGAGAGATAATGAAGAAAATGAATGGGGTCTGGGTGGTGAATGGAAACCCTGAAGGTGTTAGAGATGAAGAGGATGCAGTCTTTCCAACTGCAAGTGTCATTTGGAAACTATCGTACAGTGGTTCCCCACCTTCCTAATGCTGCAACCATTTTATATATTTCCTCGTGTTGTGGTGATTCCCCCCACCATAAAATTATTTCATTGTTACTTCATAACTGTAATTTTGCTACTGTTATGAATTGTAATATAAATATCTGATATACAAGATATCTGATATGTGACCCCTGTGTAAGGTTCATTCAACCCCCAAACGAGTCATGACCCACAGACTGAGAACCACTGCTGTAGTAGATACTTTGCTGATACAAGTAAGAAACGATAATACATAGACAAATCACTTCCACTATGATGGTTAGTGGTAAAGTTAAGAAACCTTAAAAGGGTCACAATCTCATTAGCAAACCAAACCACAAGAAGGTGAACGTTGCTTATATGTTTCCAATTGATTTTACTGAACTTAAAGTAAAATGAAGAGGGACATTCATTTTCCCCAAAGTTGGAGGCTAATAATCCTACCGGGTTACAGGAGTAAACAAAGTATTTGCATGGCATGTATTATCCCATCAATTCATAGAGAAGGAGAGCCAGAATGGTACAGTGGAGGAGTGAGGAATCTCTCTGTCATCTTGGAAAAGCCCAGACTCCTTCCATCCATGGGGAATATACCAATAGTAAGTGAAAATCAGCCTGAAATTCAAGACCACGTCTGTCCTGACTGCAAACCGTGTGGAATCCATTGAGTTTCTCTCCGTGCCTCAGAGGTTTTCTGAGGTGACAACCAGAGAGTAGTTGGCACTTTGAGGCAGTTAAACAGGAACAAAGCTAATATTTATTGTTTCGGTGGGGCAGCAATGTCACTTTGATAGGGCTGTTTGTTTCTATGGCTGCTGTCATTTAGATTAGGATTGGCCACAGAGCCACCTTTATCACAGACTTGTGTACTGTTAGGGGGCTGATAAAAATGTTTTGGTTGGTTACAAGTTCCATGCAACTCCAAGATACCCTGCAGCATGATTCTATGCACTTTTAGATTCATTCATTTTCTGGGTGTCAGGAAGTGAAACACTCTTCACAGAGAATTGAAAACTGTTTGTGCCTAAGGACCCAGGCTATTTTTCCACGACACACAGCTATTTAAGACATTTAATGATTTTAGTGCTATATCTTATAAGAAAAATGTATTCATAAGTTCAGAAAAAATATTTGAAAGGAAAACATTTTGACATATCTTGAAAACATTACAAATGCTTGTAGGGTCCTGATTAAGGGCCCTTCAGTCTTAGTTAGCTTGTTTTCCACTTTGAGGCACAGGAGATCAACACATACTCGTGTCTGGTATTGTCTTTATTTTTTTTTTCAATGACTTTTAGTAAAACTCAATAACATCACAAACCTGTAATCCAAGTATTCAAGAGGCCAAGGCAGGGGGATGGGAAGTTTGAGGTCAGCTTGGGCTGTATAGGGAGTTCAAGGTCAGCCTGGTTATACTAATAAGAGTCTATTTCAGGATAAATAAAAAGAAACTGGGATATATCTCAGTGGCAGAGCATTAGTCTGGCATGTGTCAGGCCCTAGTTGCAGTCCCCATACTGAAAAACAAAATCTAAAATTATATCTTTAGCATGTTTCATTGAACCCCCCTTCACTAAATACCTTTAACCTTGAGAGCTTAAGTCAAAAATTTAAATTAATATTTTTACATTTCCCAAAATTCCCTTACTCTTACCTAACACCCAATCTGCTGCTAGAAAGAGGTTAGGAATACTTAAATGAATTGATGTGTGGTACTGGAAGCTTGAATGATATCACAGGGAGGGTATTTCAGACAATATAGGGAAGCTTCTATATACAAACTGCAAAGCAGCTTCCCACATAGATCTAGGGAAGTTTGCATCCCTCCAAAAGACCCAGATGAGGATGCAGGAGTCCTGATGGTCTCATCATGGCTATGGTCAGAGGCCATTCATGGCTGAAGATATCTCATCCGTAAATGCCAGAAAGGTGGTCAGCTTTCAGCACACACCAGGCACTATTCACACTGCTTATTCTGTGTGTTCCTCCATTGCAGTGTGAGTAACAGAAACCCAGGGCTTTATTCTATGCATAGCCATACCCTGAGAACTAGAAGAGGGCTGGGTGTGCCGCAGATGCTGACGATACACCGCAGACAGACACAAGCGTCTAAAGTTCCCATCACTATAGCAGGGTACCCCTGCTAAGTGGCTTATGAAAAGCAAAGACTCTGTTCTGTTTGAGAGGTTGGAATCCGTCACGGCTTTGAGTCTGAGTGAGACATCATGCCATGGCAGGAACATGTGGTGGAGGAAGCTGCCACCTTCACTGTGAGGAAGCAAATGAAGGGAAAGGATCTGCGGTCCCATTGCTCCCTGCAAAAGGTACATCAAATGACCCAAAGACCCTTCCAGGTCGCACCTCTTAACATTTCCACCAGCTCCCAGCAGTGCCACTTGGGTCTGTGGGAGACACTCATGTCAGATATCCTACACATCAGAGATGCATATTATAAGTCATAACAGTAGCAAAATTACAGTGATGAAGTACCAGTGTGTCGCCCCCCCCCCCACACCCTTATCAACGAGAAAACTCATGATACTTCCAGAGCTTGGAAAGGGAGCAGAAAGTCAAGTATTTGAGAGAATGCCTTGGGTGAATTTCCCCTGAGGAAGTGGCACCACTGACCCAGAGGATGCAAAGCACAGTTCCAGCTTCATTTAGAAACACAAACCATACAGCATGACAGTCAAGGTTCCAAGCAGCCCCGTCTGTGCCACTAACTAGGTGTGGTCTATCCACCAGTGTGCAGATCTACCTGAAAGGCAAATGAATGGACTCGTGTCCAAGGAAAGCACTTCAAAATATACCTAGGACCCAATAAGCTCGGGACAAATATTATCTTTTTTAAGCTTTGAGTCTGTCAGCAGGAATTCTCTGCAAGAAATTTTCTTGTTCATTTTGAATATTACTCTCAGACTTTCACTTAAGAAATTGTGTAAATGCTGAAGGTGCGAAAATAAATACTACAGTTGATGATTGATAGTGCCATATTAGGTTAATTGAAATAAAAGACCTACCCTAGTTATGGGCACCATTCTATGGGCTGGAGTCCTGGACTGCACAAAGGGGAGGGAGCTGAGCACCAGCCTTCATCTTGCTGGTTCCTGACTGTGGATACAGTGTCACCAGCTGCCTCACACTCCCACCACCACGATTCTCCACCATGACCAATTGTATCTTCAAACCATGAAATAAAATAAATATTTTCTCCCTTAAGTTGCTTGTGGTGGTATTTTGCTATACAATAATGAAAGTAACTAATGAAGAGTCTCCCCTCACAGACTCAAACTTTGGTAGAAAAAGAAACATAATAATTATAAATATGAATTGCAATATTCAATATATTGAAGTCAGATGTTAGTGAGCTCTAAGCTGTGAGCTTAGATGGATAAGCAATGGATACACAGTGCTAATCCCAGCTTACTTTATATTTTTGTATTTACAGTTTGTGTCTGTGTGCTGCAACTATGCACACTTACACAAATGCACAGTGTACATGTGGAGGTCAGAAGACAACCTACAAGAGTCAGTTCTCTCCTTCTGTCACATGTATCCAGACACTGAACTCATTCTATCACCATGGTTTAACCACAAACACTATCCACTGAGCCACCCCATTGGCCCAGCATTTTATACAAATAACAAGGACGTTAAAATGGAATGAAGTATGAGTGATACATATTTTATAGATGACTTGGTAGCAGATATGTCAGATGGCTTGGGGAAGACACACCAAACTCTCCACTAGAAATTAATGTCGAGGTAAGGAATGGAATATGATGTCCATGAGCTAATGTTTAAATGAGTAAAAAAATCAATAGTTTGGACTAAATTATATTTGAGGGGAGACAGCTTATTGTCTTATTGTGGTTTTTACTTCTAGGTTGATGGAGAAATTAAAAGATAACCAATCTATAAACAAAGATCAGAACACAAAAAGAAGGAATAATAAACGCCCAATGTAGATTTACGGGATTCATTCTGAAGTCGTGAGATTCATTCAGAGACTGAACCTATGAGTCAGGGAAGAGTCGGGCAGTGGTGGCACACGCCTTTAATCCCAGCACTCGGGAGGCAGAGCCAGGCGGATCTCTGTGAGTTCGAGGCCAGCCTGGGCTACCAAGTGAGTTCCAGGAAAGGCGCAAAGCTACACAGAGAAACCCTGTCTCGAAAAAACAAAAAACAAAAAAAAAAAAAAAAAGAGTCAGGGAAGACCATGTGACTCCATTAAACACAGGCAGGTTCTATGGGTAGGGACACTTGAGCCCTTGCCTGTGTAACTCAGATTCAGAACCCAGTTCCACGGGGTATTGTAAGGTTGAAAGTCAGTCCTGATCCTGTTCCTTCTTATCTAATAATCCTCCAAAAGCCACAGGGTGGGAATTTCTAAAGACTAAGCCTGCAACCCGGTTGGGATGTTGCAGTAGCCAAGATCTACACTTCCATGGGGTGATGATGGAGGAAGGGATGCATAAAAAGAAAAGATAAAATAAATGACAGGAAGTGGTCGGAGCAAAATTCAAAGGCAGTCTGGGAACCTTTTCCAGTGTCTTTCCACTTCTCCTTGCTTCAGTTAGAAGTCTCCGAATGAGCTAACATATTTGTTCATGGTTCCTGCACAATGAAGTGTCACCGGTCCTAGAATGTTGTGGCTGTTAATAAGCCTGAGATCACGTGGCTACAGGAGACCTGGGCACACTGATTTCTAAGAGAGATAAGGGCTCCAGTGCAGGGCATACCTGGACTCTGCATTTTCTAAAGTGATTGACACTGAGAGGAAGGATAGCTTAAGTTTGGTCTCTTGGCCTAATGTTGAAGAAATTCAAGATGATCATCATTCATGAAGGGTTAGCGAAAAATGTAAGTATGAAAAATAACATCTTGAGTCCCCTATTTGGGAGAAAATGATAGCCTCACTCCAGCAAAGGCTTTTCTTTTTTGCTCCATTCCTTTCTAATGGTTTACTCAAGTAAAGACAACGTGTGTAAGTATGAAAGGATAATCTCATTTTTATTAAGGCTCTTTAACAAAGTACAGTACTATAAATACAAATGACCACATTGAAAATAAGACACTTTTCCTGTTTTGAAGTAAATCTGCTGGGAAAGCCATTTTTATAAAATGATCTATGGCACCATTCTGCAAGGATATAAAAAAATGTAAAATATTTAGAGTGCAATAAAATGAGATGTTTTTGTTGCCTTCCTCACGCATTTACATATATATCCAATATGTTTTATGGCATGAAACCCTCCACAAGGGGCAGAGAAGCCACAAAGCAAGACCTGGACTTGGACGAGGCATTGCCTTTGTTTGTTAGTTAGTTTTGTTTCGTTTCTTTTCCTCCAAGATTTAAAGGCTGGATATAATCCTAGTATTAAAAAGATGGCTGGTAAGTAGACAGGTTCTCAATAATGTAAACCTGTCCCCCCACCTTGGTGAACAGAAAATATTTAATTAAAAATTCCAAATTCTTAAATGAATGAAATCAATGCAAAGGGACATGGCATTGTTTGTTTTCAGTCTACATTATCTCACGAAACTGTAGGCTCTCAGGTATCACAGGACCTGACCTACCTCTCACACAACTTCACCCTCATGCATTGCTACTCAAGATTCTGAGCTTATGCATATTCTCTGGCTCTTTATGTTGCAATGTTCTCAGCAATTTTGGAAAATATCAAAACAGGTAAAAATTATTGAGACCTGACAGCTGCAAAAGGTCATGGAATGAAATTCATGAGGGTCGTCTCCAGTGCATCGTAATGTGGAGAGAATTCACTGACCCGCACACTTTGCTGGGAGTTCCCTCTGATCTTTCTTACCATCTGGTTCCATAAAGAGTCAGAGTCCTTTGACTATTTTAGAATCCACACAAATTGGAACATAAATTAGCCAGTTGTAAAATATGCATTTTCCCCAAACCCTTATTATCAAAGGAAGACAATTTATGAGAAAAGAAAGAGTGAGAAGATGTGTGTGTGTGTGTGTGAGAGAGAGAGAGAGAGAGAGACTGACAGAGAGAAGGTGGGAGGGAGGGAGAAGATGTATAAATGTGTGTGAGAGAGAGACAGAGAGATGGAGAGAGAGAAAGAGGGAGGGGGCGGGAGGGAGGGAAGGAGAGAGACAGAGAATGTAGGTGCTGAAATTTCTGACTTATTAGAGGCTCTGCTCCCCAAATATACAGAGGATTGAATTTCTCAATACAAGGAAGAAATTGGAATTTAATTCAACTAAATCAATACATTAAATATGTTTCCTGTACCTGGAGATTTTGAAATAACATATAGCATTTCATGAATTTGAAAATAAATGAAGATAGTTGAGGATTTAAAGCTCTGCTGATGGGCAGACAGGATGGCTCAGCAGGTAAAGGCATCTGTTCCCAAGCCTGACAGCCTGAGTTTGATCCCCAGAACCCACATGTTGGAAGGACGGAACTGACTCCTGCAACTCTCACGGTACACATGCCCACGCAAATACACACAAATACATACATAAATGATCAACGTTTAAAAATTGAAAATTAAAAAACTGTTTTAAAAAGATTTGGTGAGGTTGCCCATGGGACATTTTGAAACAAGGAGGCCTGAAGGATGACAGAGCCTTGACCCAGAGGAGGAGAGAGAGGGATACACGGGCAACAGAGGTCCTCGCGTGCGTGCTCAAATCAGAGACTGTGGAGTCCTAAGACTGCTAGAGGAAAGCAGAGAAAGGAGAGGTGAGGACCAACACAGAGCACGGAGCACGTGCTCTGAACAGGAAGACGGAGGCACATGACAAGGAATGCAGCATCCTAGAGGAGGATGAGGCCATAGCAGATGTCCTCAGAACAGCCAGGAGGAGGGGAGATCTGCCAACACCCAGTCTTCCTCAGCTCCCAAAGTGGGTCTGGTACTTAATTTTGACTCTTCCAATTGCACAATAATAAGTTTGATGTGTGTGTGTGTGTGTGTGTGTGTGTGTGTGTGTGTGTGTGTTTGTATACATGAGCCCATGTCTACATGTATATATGGAAGTCAGGAGTTGTAGCTGGAAGTTTTCTTGTATTCTGCATGGTCCACAGCAGCTTATAAAATAATCACTCAGAAGTTTAATATTAATTACAAACTGTATGGTCTATGACTCAGGCTTCTTGCTAGCTAGCTCTTTCATCTTATATTAACCCATTTCTATTAATCTATATATTGCCATGTGGCTGGTCGTGGCATTACCAGTCTGCTGGCATGTTGCTCCTTGGGCAGTGGGCTGGCATCTGCTCTGACTCAGCCCTTCTTCTCCCTGTATCTTTCCTTGGATTTCCCACCTGGCTATAACCTGTGTTGACATAGGCCAAAGCAGCTTCTTTATTAACCAGTGGTAGCAACACATATTCACAGCATACAGAAAGACCATTGTACAGCAAGGTGTCAACCTCTGTGTTGTTCCATGCACTTTAAGAGGCAGATTCATTGGCCTGGGGCTTTCCATGCATTCTAGGTTTGCTGGTGTGTGTGTGTGTGTGTGTGTGTGTGTGTGTGTGTGTGTGTATACATGTGCCCATGTCTACATATATATATGGAAGCCAGGAGTTGTAGCTGGAAGTTTTCTTGTGTTCCGCACAGTCCACAGCAGCTTATAAAATAATCACTCAGAGGTTTAATATTAATTACAAACTATATGGCTCCAGGGAGCCACCTGCAACTGACTTACTGTACTGGTATGACAATTGTACATGCCACACCCAGACAGTTAATCATACTCAGGTCCTTATGCAAGAACTTTACCAACTGAGCTATTCCTCCAACAACTCCCCTTTTGAGATAAAATTTCACCATATATCCCAGGCTGACATCAAACTGAGGACTTACCTGCCTCACCCTCCAGAGTGCTGGGATCATAGGCATGCAATGCAATGCTCTACCCACCATCTATCATATTAACTATATTAATACCTAACGCCATATATATATATATATGTCACTAAAACAGTGAAATTTGAGGACTCACTTGTACAGTACCTGAGATCATGTGTGGGCTGAGGGGTGTGAGGACCATGTTCCATGTTCTTTGAGAGGCACAGATGAACAATATAATCTGTCTACCAGTGTCTAGTCCTGTGGGCAGGAGAAGGCAGTGTTTGCTCAGTTTTTCTTAGCTGTGAGCACAGCAGTTGGAAGAGTTCACTAATGACTACAAATCCTCCAGCTGAACCGGTTTAATTAGGCTTTTTTTCAGTTGGAGAAAGGGCCCCAGGGTGCTGCCTGCATGCAGAACTCCATTGCAGAGCATAGAGACAGTTCACCATCATCACAGAGCAGGCTCATGCTCCAGAGCAGGCTCACTTCAAGGATGGACCAGTGATCACAGACAGGTGTGATGAGACCAGTAGGCTGAGTAGGTTTATAGCAGCTGAGTGGTTCTCACCCTTGGACCCAGGAAATTCTTGGCAATGATGGGCACACTGTGACTTTGGAGGTTGAGTTGTATTTGTACCCCATAGACCATTAAAGTAAACATAGGAATGAAATCTCAGAACTTGTCCATAGAACAGATGCTCCCGAATCATCACTCTGTTGTCAGTCAGGACTGCCACTGTCCTACAGTGTGCAGACTCCAAGGACAGCACGAAACACCGGAGTTTCCTTGCCTGCCTTCCCCCACAGACACCAACCATGTATTCAGCCCCCAATGACATTAGTGCTGAGACTGAGAAACCCAGTCAAATGCCCCTGAAGCAGGAGAATGGAAAGAGAGGAGACTTGCTGCAGGGGAATTACTACAAAAGAGCTACCTTGGTGGTGGTGCTGAATGCTGTTTCCTATCTCAAGACTCTGGAAATTTTTCATGGTGCATTCAAAGCAGAGAGAGAAGAAAGTACAGAGTTAGGGGCTTTCCCCATCATTCTCTGTCCTCAAAGCCACACAAGACCCAGATTAGAGACAGAAGGAAAAGAGGAACCTCACCCCCATTTAAAAGTTCTTCTGGAGCCATGTGCATAAAGGAACTAGGAGCTGTCTCTAGTCAGAACTGAGCTCTGAGGAAACACAGCAGAAACTCAGACATGGCAGGCATAGAGGGCAGAAGGTCCTGTGACATTTTCAGGAATTTTCAGGTGATCAGAATGATAGAAAAATAGGAGTCCTTACTAATCAGAGGAAAGCATTCCTTTCTCCAAATCCATATGGAATCTTCTACAAACATTGTATTTATAGTAGGAGTCGGTTGATGCACTGCGGTCATATTTCTTCCTCCTGAACACAAAAAATAGCTAAATTTCCTAGCACCTTTACAGTGGGGTTAGGTCATGTGACTAAGGCTACAGTCAAAAAGATGTCAGATGAAGTGATGTCCACACAAATGGGCCTGATTTTCAAAGCTCCTGCTTGATAGGTTACACTCTTCCCTGCAGAAGCCGCGGCTTCCAAGTACTGAGCTGACAGATTAGTGTTTGTTTACTCGCTTATTTATTTGGTGTGTGTGTGTGTGTGTGTGTGTGTGTGTGTGTGTGTGGAGAGAGCTCAGAGGACAACATTCCAGAGTCAGTTCCTGCCTTCCACTGTGTTGAAGCAGACAGGATCTCTCTTCTAGTCTCTGCTGCTATGCTGTGTACACCAGACTAGCTGGCCTGTGACCTTTTAGGTGATCCTTCTGTCTTTACCCCCTCTCTCTCCATAGGAGCACAGATGTATGCCACCACATCTGGCTTTTTATGTGGGTTCTGGGATCTAATTCAAGTCTTGGGGGCTGTATGACAACGCTTGTAGCTGCTGAGCCCTGTCTCACCTTCTAGAGTTACCTTCAGAGGACAGTGGCTGAGGAGAGTTCACTGGCCTGCAGGTGGCTATGAAAGATGGATGAAATAGTGCTAGCCTGGGCCTTGGGGTTTGTCAGACATTACTGGGCCAATCATAAGACCTTTGGCTTCCAAGGCCTTACGATCCCAGTCTCTCCTATTTGAAAGTGCATTGCTGAACTGCTGTACCTTGTTAACTTGATACAACGCCTTGTTCCTGTTCACAGCTCCACAGATTCGAGGTCTATGCACAAGGCAGTAATCTAGTGGGGTCTTCAGCTTAGGATTTACACAGCTAAAGTCAAGATGGTGGCCAGGCTTGGCCAGGCTTTGAGGAAGAGTCGACTCTCAGGCTCCACAGGCTATTGGTTGGACTGAGTGCCTATAGGCCTGCATTCCTCTTCTTGGAGAATATGAGCTGGGACAGGCATTTGCTCACAAGACTTCTCCATCTCTTTCTAGGCTTTGCACAAAGCTTTCTCCAGCAAGTTCTTCTCATTGTCCTGGAGGTTCCTTCTGATGTATCTCTGCCTCTAAGTGAAGAAAGTTAACTGATTGGAAGGGCCTGTGTGATCAGTGGACCCATTTGGATAACCTAAGACAATCTTCCTAGTCTTAGTGTTCGAAGGCTTCAAGGTTCAATGTGTACACAGCTTGGGGTCATTCTGACTACCACAGGGGACAAATTGAAGGATCATAACCAATGGAAACTTGAAAGCTTCCAGAGGCTCATGTTTGTGCCTTTATCACCAAGATGTAAGAGCAGCCCTGGGATGGTGCAGTCTCACTTGGCCTCCTGTGTCCAGGCCATTCAGCATCGTCTTGTGTTGTTACTATAATACTGCCTTTCCTCCACTGCACTAACACAATTTTATGTTTAGAGATTCACAAGAATCTGAGAAATATTCATCCCTAGTGTTGGCCCTGTAATTTTTCACTAGGCCTGCCTGTCTTCATCAAAATTATTGCCATTTATTTAATAGATTATGTTTAGTTCTCCTTCAGTGGAGGGGGCTCAGAAATCTTCAATCAATCTTATAGTTTTCATTACAAAGCTTAAAGTAAGAGAATTCTTATAGTTTGTAAGTTTTAGGTAAGAGAATCCCTGTAAGTATGAATACAAAGCACCCATGCAATGTATGATGCATACTCCCTTCCTATGACCCAGGCAGACATTAGTAATCCATCACAGCACTATTCCTTTGACAATGCTCCCATAATCGGTCCTAGAGTCCCTCTTTATTCAGAATTTCTTGTACTGTGTATGTGGGTCAGATTCATAGTTCCAGATTCAAGGACAGAGTAGGAGGATTACTATCTGTTTGGGATCACCATGGGCTATAAAGTGAGATTGTATCAAACAAGTGAACAAGCAAGAGTTCCAAAAGACCACTGTCAACCGAGTGGGGTTGGCACACCTTAATATTGTCTTCTTTGAGTCGGCTTCTCAAAGAACTATATAAACAGAGCTATATGCTTCCTTCACTTTTTAATATTTGCATGCTTTTAAGCCATGCATGGTGGTGCACACCTTTGATACAAGCACTTGGGAGGTAGAGGCAGAAAGATCTTGACCAGCCTGGTCTACATAGAAAGTTCCAAGACAGTCAGGGCTATATAATGAGACCCTGTCTCAAAAAAAAAAAGGCAAAAGTATTTATGAAAGTTTCTATTAATATTTGTATGTTTTTGAAACATGTAGTGTTTTTAGATTGAACATGAACACTGGGTCTTCTAATTTCTCTTTTTCTTTCTTTTCATTTTCTTAAAGAATAAAATTCTTAGAGTCAGTCAAATATAATTTTAAGTCCAAATATATTTCATGGATTATAACTTCTCACTCAAACACCTGCACAAAGTTCACAAGGCTCAATTCAACCACAGGGCCTGAGTCCCATCACTTCCAAGTTCACAAAGGCTCAACTGGGTTACAGATCCCGAACCCCATCAATTCTGAGCTCTCTGGTGGGAAGGGGCCAGTTCTTTGAGGTTTTCCAAAACACCTTGAATAGTCCCAAGCATCATATAATAAACTTTATTATGACATACCTGGCTGCATTATAGGGCTGGCCCTCCCGCCTGTTAAAACGTATTCCCTTCACTCCATGACAGGGAAATACTACAGTGCAGATCTCTGACTCTCATGTGGAAAGTCACACACACACAGTTGCTTTCTTGGCTGCACCTTTCACAGCTGTCCAGTTTTTACTCTCCCGGACAGTGCACTTACACCAATGTGGGGGTCTTTTGCCATCTCAGAGTCAAGATCATGTGCTCCTGCAGAGAAGGCAAGATTCTGGATGTGCATGCTTTGACACATAGCCATTTATGAGTCACTAGATTCGTTCAGAGGTGTCAGCAGAATAGTGTGTGTTGATCTAAACTCACCAATTATGACCATGGAGAGATGATGAAGCCTTGCTAATTACCAGGATCAGTTTAACTCCACACTACCAAACACACTGATAAAAGCACAGCCACCCCAAGTTCTACTTGCAAACAAATTCTTCAAAGACATAATATATTAAACCACCGACCATTCTCTGCTGCTCTCCGCCATCATTTTTTTTATAAGATAACACCCTAGTCCACTGTCAATGCATCATTAAACCACACTCTTGCAAGCCAGAGTGAGTGTGTGAGGACCATTGAGCACGTTAAATTTGCCCTTATGCACCGGAATTAGATAAATATCGACACTAAATAATGTGGCAGTGATCTTCTGAGATCTCTGGTGGAGTGGTTAATAGCCCTTGGAATGTCTCATTTCCTTCTTGACATGGTGTACTGTGAATAGCTTCCCATGTGGAGTTCTGTGAAACACAAAATACAGGCAGTTTCTCACCAGCACACTCTTACTTGACTCCTTTCCTCCTTCAGTTTATCACAGTTAGTAATTCCGCAATTATTGTTTTAAATGCAAGCAGTAACAGATGTGTTCAAGGTATAAATGTTCTTAAATTACTCACTCATCAAGGTTAAACAAATACACATATACACGCATGTGTATATACATATTCAATTGACCCATCCAGTAGTATCACAATTTTAGAATTTGATTGCTAGTGCTGATAAGTATAAAGATTTTATTTAAAAATACAGATTCTTTTGAAAAGTCAGAAGACTGGCAAACTCAACTTGAATTTTTAAGTGAAGCTGGAGGAGAAAACACAAACTCTGCAGTTCCAGAAAGGCAGATGGTCTAGCTCCCTAGCAATGCACACCTAAACCAGCTGGAGACCTCTAAAATTGCTCATTACCCAGGCCAAACAAAGCCCTTGCTAGTCATAGTACAGCCCATGGACAGGTAGTCTTGTCGGTCCCAGTCCAGCATTACTAAATCATTCCTAACATTGAAAAGACCCCACATGACCCATGTGCCCACAAAATCAAAGAATGTTTATAAAGACTCTGCTGGACACCAGCATGGATGTCCTGTTGCTGTTTCTTTAGGGTTTTCTTGCCCTCTATTATCTTGGATTTTAGTTTTACTCTATTCTCTTCTTACTTGGTCCCTTGAATCTAACACTTGTTTTAATATTGTTTAATTCCCTACAGCTACCACTGCAGATAGTCACGGGGCATTGTCCTCCATAGACATCTACAGGACATTAATATCTAAGGATGACAAGGACATCTTCATTCTGAATTAATAATTCTATTAAAAAAAACCAATGCTTTTTCTTTCTAGAATTAAAGGATCTCGCCTGGCAGTGGTGGGACACGCCTTTAAGCCCAGCACTCAGGAAGTAGTGGCAGGTGGATCTCTGTGAGCTGGAGGCCAGCCTAGTCCACAAAGCAAGTTTCAGGACAGCCAAAGCTGTTACACAGAGAAAAACTATCTCAAAAAAAAATAATAAAATAAAATTTAAAAAAGAAAGAATTAAAAGATCTCTACTTTGACCAGGAAGGTGGATTATATACTATGTGATTCCTCTAGTGAGCAGTTTGATACCCTTTCAAAAATCATATCTACATCCTAACCCTAAGAGCATGTCCATATGATTACAATCCCAAGTGTTGCTTCTGACATAATTAAGTTGAATATCTAGAAACAAGATGAGCCTAGAACATCTAGACCCAAATCCATTGATCAATGTCCTTGTAAGAGATGCACAGAGGAGGATGTAATGAAGACGGGGAGGTTGTAGGAAGCCTGTAGAGATTTGAACAATGTTAGCTGGGGCACCAGAAGCTGGAGGGACAGAGAATGACATCTTCCTAACAGAGCACAGAGCTGCTTTACTTTCAAACTTCTGGTTTCTAAAACTCTTAGACCATAGCTGTCTGTTCGTGCTCATCTGCTTATGGCCATGTGATATGGCCACCAAAGGAATCCCAACCTGAATTTCCTATTGCATATTGTGAGTGGCATAATGAATGGTGGGAAGTGCAGTAGGAAGAGGGGTGAGGGAGACAAGAGGTCTTCACAGTAGACTCCATTCAATGGCTGCCCCTGACATCATGGCCCAGATACTACCGATGTTAGAGTGAGCTCCTCAGAAGCAAGATGGAGAACTGTTAACCCAGACCCGTGGGTCAGAAGCTACATGCTGGCCAGCTCTCTGAGTGGTCTGTGCAGAGTAAAGTCTGGGAAGTCCTTCAAGTTCCCTTAGCTTTGTGTTTTCCTGGCGCCATGTTTGTGTTTACCGGGACATACCTAGGATTGCATTTTCTGCATCTAGTCTAAGTCAATGAGCTAATATTAGTAGAAATACATTCCAGGAGAACTATGAACAGAAGGAGGAGGAGCAGATGGAGGAGGAGGAGCAGAAGGAGGAGGAGCAGGAGGAGGAGCAGAAGGAGGAGGAGGAGCAGAAGGAGGAGGAGGAGCAGGAGGAGGAGGAGCAGGAGCAGGAGGAGAAGGAGGAGAAGAAGAAGGAGATTCCTAAGAAAGGCACAAGGAATCTTCACTGGAAATTTGAAATCCTCACCTAGGGCTCAAATTATAGCTTGGTAAAACTGCCCTGGGAAATTGGAATGATGCAAAGGGATTAAAGAAAGTCCAGAGCCAGTGGTGGGGAGGGGAGATGAGGAGGGACAAATGAATACATCTGCCCATCCTAAATTCGGAAATGCCAATCCTACAAAGCAATGCCTGCAATAGAAGGCTTTATTGTTTCCGGCTCATCACCAAGCTGGCACTGCCCAGCTTCCATGGATAACAGCACATCTGACAAATGGGGGAGGGGACCCATACCATCTGCAGGTTTCCATGCAATGTAGAAAAGAGTGAATTGGGAAAATCAGCAAAACCTGAATGGCTCCCGTAAGAATGTTTGTTTGTTGGGGGGGGGGTTGCATAATGGAAATAAAAATACCCATGATGTATGGGATGGAAGTTTTCTGATTCTACTTTAGCTGGATGCAGAAAAGACAAAATGCTGAGCAAATGTCAGAAAAGAGTCAATGATGTAAGAAAACTAAAGAGAGGGCCCAGCCAGCTTGATAATCCAAGGCAAAACAACACTGAAAAGTGTGAAGAGGATGCAGAAATGGCTCAGGGGTCCAGTGCATGCTGCACAACCATGAGAACCTCAGCTAAGATCCTCAGCACCCATGCAGAAGTGGGGTGGGGAACAATGTGTGCCTGTAATCCCAGCACAGGGAAGTGGAGATAGAGGATCCTGGGGGCTCACTTGCCACCTGGCCAGTCCAGCTAATCAGTAAACTCCAGGACAGCCAATCACAGACACTGTCTCAAAAAGTAGGTAGAAATTAATGAAAACAAATGTGTAGAACACTGCCTCCATAAATACATAAATGGGCATGAACACCCACACACTCAAACACATCACATCATACATCACACTCAAGTATATAACAAAGACATGTTAGATGGAGATGTACAATTAATAGAAGGGATTTGAATGCTTATGACGAGTCTCCTTCATGGTATCTCACTATTAGGTTTCATCAGAGTCAGAGTAGATATCACTGTTTTATAAATAAAGAAATTAAGACTTAGAGAGGTATTGACCAGGATATACAAGAAAAGATTGTTGATGAAGTCATGTGTTGACACATAACCACAATGGAAGACTGGGCATGAGAATCATCACTAATTTATATTTGAGGTATTGAGGTACCATTGATAACACAGTTCAAGGGCACTGTATTATTCAAAAGATTCCTAATGGACTCTATATTCTAGTAAGGGATATTATAGGTTTTAATGAAC
>CABHPH010155368.1:26292-43313 GCA_902168325.1 Peromyscus nudipes | reverse complement strand
CTACCTACCTACCTACCTATCATCTATTCATCTATCATCTATATATCTATCTATTCATCTACTCATCCATCACCCACACATAATTCATCTATCTATTCATTCATGCATACATGAATCTATCCCACCCATCCATTCAATAATATATCCATCATCTATTCATCCAACCATCTACCTATGCCTACATAAATCCATACATCATCCATTAATTCATCCATGTACTATATTCTCATGTACACATGAATTCATCCATCCATCAGTCTATCTGTTGATGCATCCATGCATCCATGTATATCTATCCATTCATCTGTTCACTGTCTGTCCATCCACATATCTATATCTATTGAGATCACATGTCTCTTACATTTCTGTCTTACCAAGAAGACTGTTTCCAAGCACACCTGTAAAGAGGACAACATTGGAAGACACAAACAGTGTGAACATTCTTTATTGATGTGCTCACTATCACATCAATAAAGATACCAGTGGCCTTTGGGACAGAGAGCAGGTTTTCCCATCATGCAAGAGTTGGTTTCCTGAGTTTTGGATTCCTCTTTTGAAGATAACCCATGTCACTGGGTCCTCTTTGTGTTGCCTGCTGGGATTGGACTCAAGGCTGATATCCTGGTTTCTACTGTTGACATGAGTCATAAAGGCCAGTGCCCCTGACCTAGGCCTTGTGTCACATGCAAGCATACATGAAGCTGAGTCGGCTACATGTCAGCTTATGAGTGGGCAGCACCCTTCAGATGTCAGAGCTTGGACACTGTTCAGCCTCTCTGCACTCAGCTCTGTGTGTTGGTCCTATTATCATATAAAACACTTAGGGGATTATCCAGCCTAGAGAGTTTACAGTGGTTCCTCAAGGGGATGGGTAAAGACACCCAAGGACTCCAGCTGAGCACATAAAGCAGGTAGACACCAGGAGGGGCCCACAGTGAGTGACTGATCTCCTCAGTTATACTCCAACACCTTCCTCTCCTTCCATGGCTCCGTGCTGCCCAGCGCCTCTGCATCCACATGTGGCAGCAGCCCTCAGGAAACAGCCCTGCTTCTCCATCTCTGGGGTCCTGGCACTCCACACCAGTGTTTTGTACACAGTAGTCATTTAATAAAGGTTTGTGGACTCATAGGAACATTCTAGGTGGCTTCATCCCACAGGCCAGCCCAAGTGTGAACTCTCACCCACTTGGTGGACAGCCTAGGAATTCTCAATCTGGAAACCCAGGAAGCTCCCAAACCTGAAACTTAGTGTACTTGGGTTTGAGGCTGTGAGTGGAAAATTCCACAGTTGACCGCATGGCAAGTCCCAATAAAATCACACTGATAATACTGCAGAAAACCGCCTTCAGCCTGGGTGTGGGAGGTACGCAGGAAATAGAAATGAACTCTGTGCTTAGATCAGGGTCCCAGTCAACACAGCTCATGGCATAGAGGCAAATATTGCAAAACCTGAAAAACGCCTGAAATCTACATTTCTGCCCCCAAGCATTTTGGAGAAGAGACATGACTTGTTTTGCATATTTGCACATTGTTTGCTGGCCACTGGTGCGTGGCGGAGTCAGGTGTGGGCTCAGGAGAACTGTCTCTAGGGACTGTGAGCTTACACAGCATGATGGTGGCCAATGAGGAAGGGACAGGCGGAGGGGACAGTCCTGAGTACGGAAAGCTGAGGAAGCAAATGACATCAGAGTGTTATTGCTACATCGTCACCATGGTTATTGGTCTGGGCCGTCCCTCCTCCAGCTGCCCTGTGAGTTGGGCACTACTGGCTGAACTTTGGGGGACACTAAGGCATGGAGAGGCAGAATTACTTACTCCAGGACATGTGTCTAAACAGTGACATCTGTAAAGTTGGAATCCAGGTCTGTTGGACTTGGATACCAACCAATCGTAAAGGGAAAGTCTGGAAGTGAAGCCTGGCAGGCGGGCCTCAGGGTGAGACCAGGGCAAAGGGATCCACTGGCTAAACTCAGAGACAAGGTTGAGCTGATTCACATCGAGGGCCAAAGAGAGCACAGTGGGTAGAGGGTAGATGAGAAAAGTGGGTACCCCCCATGAACTTCCCAGCCCAAGCTGTCCCCATCATTGTCGCACCCCACTAATCAACACGAGGGTGACCACGGAAGCCACAGGACACCCGGCTTTAACCAAGCCAACCTCTGCCTGATGCTAGCTGTGTGACCTTGGGCCGGGGACCTAGCTTCCCAGATGCCCCCACCTCACCCCCGGCATCTGTCTACCTTTCAAATGTTTTGAAAATCACACCGACCAATAACCACAGGACACTGGTGTATAGCGGGCGCCTGAATAATGAAAATTCCTTCTTTCTTTACTTAACATTGATTCACACACACACACACACACACACACACACACACACACACACACACAGAGAGAGAGAGAGAGAGAGAGAGAGAGAGAGAGAGAGAGAGAGAGAATATGTCATGCATATACATCACAGTGTATTTGTCGAAGACAGAGAAAAACTTGTCAGCTCTCCTTTTCTACTATACGGGTCCCAGGGATCAAACTCAGGTTCTTAGGTTTGGCGGCAAGAGCCTCCACTGGTGGAGCCATCTCCTACACTAACTACTTAACTGTGTTACCGTTCACGATCTAACACTTTGAATTTCCCCCAAGCTTTTTCCTCAGCCACACCAATGAATATACATATATGCATAGTCATCCCCAATCCTGCAAAACACCTGGGCCATGGCTTAGCATTCAGTTCCCTGGTAAATACTCACTGGGCATCACTGTGTGCTTTAGGCCGGAGGAGATAAGTAAACTGGCAGGCCCTACCTGGCCCTCACGGGACCTGTATTCTCATTCCACAAGCAAACGGAGAAATAATATATCAGTTGGAGATAGTCGCTGTGACTCAAGAATGGAAAGTAGCTATGACAAAAATGTCAGGGAAAGGGGCAGAGAGGCCACGCTGGGGCTGATTTCACATAACATGGCTGAGACATGGTCTTAGAGGCCGTGCATACAGCCAGTGTTCCACAAAGCCTTGCTAAATACAGAGACCACCATACAGGTGACATAGGCAGCTTTGATATGAAAAGGAAAAATCCATGGGGACTTTGTCCATTGTTTTCAGAAACACAGACTACTGAGTTGTTATCTGTTCTGGTTAGTTTTAACTGTCTACTTGACACAGTCTAGAGCAGTGGTTCTCAACCTGTAGGTCATGACCCCTTTGGAGGGGGTTGAACGACCCTTTCACAGGGGTCACATAAGACCATTGGAAAACAGATATTTACGTTATGATTCATAACAGTAACAAAATTACAGTTGTGAAGTAGCAATGAAAATAATGTTATGGTTGGGGTTCACTACAACATGAGGAACTGTATTAAAGGGGTCACAGCATTAGGAAGGTTGAGAACCACTGGGCTAGAATCACCTGAGCCAGGAATCTCAACTGATAGATCACCCAGTTCAGATTGGCCTGTGGGCATGTCCGTTAAGGATTGTGTTGAGTTTAATTGATGTAGGAGGGCCCAGCCCACTGTGGGTAGCACCATTCCCCAGGCAGGTGGTCCTGGACTATATAAGAGAATTGGATAGAGGAATTTATCACAGCAACAGAAAGGATGTTAGAATAACACGACCTCATTCAGATATCGGATATGTCCCCAATCCAATAATCACCATCAGCCATCAGTCATCATCATTACTCCATGCAGGGCTGCCTGAGGGCCTGGAAATCATAGGCATGGGAAATGGGTCCTGCCATGAATTCTGCCTCAAGTCTCAAGCCTGAGAAGTGGCCAAGGCCCACACCAGCTAATACTTCCTGTTTGTTCTCTCTGCTCCAGGCACCAAGCTAAGTACCACACCATTAAGGCTCAATGACCCCATTAGGAACGTACTAATAGAACGTTATATTTTTAAGAAAAGAAATGGGGGTTCAGGAAAGGTCACATAACTCGCTTGAAGTTGTATAATGACCATGAGACATGTTCAGGGAGATGCCAGGCTGATGGTGCTGGGAACACAGAAGAGGTAATCTAGCCTAGCCTGCAGCAGACAGGTTGCGTCTGCCCCTGTCGGGGAAACGCTGAGTTGGGGGCAGGGGAATAAAGACTAGGAAGTGGAGGTCCATTCTAGAACCCAGGGTATGTGTGTGTGCCACATTTTGGTGGCTTCATTACTCTCCTCCTCAAAGATGCTGTATTTAGGTTGCACTCTGGGTAATTCCCTGCCCCTCCTTCAGTTGAGGCCACCCCTCATGCATGGCTCTGTATCTGCATGATGCTGTATCCACAGGATGGAGTCACTCTGGGGACTGCAACCAAATCTCCATCTCTCCATCAGAGGCTGGGTATTTGCACTGGACTGTGGAGCTGGTTTGGGCTTCTGGGGTCTTGGGGCTACGGGGTCAACATCTGGGGAGGGTCAGGGGTGTCACAGTGTCTGACAGTTTGCTAGCACATGCCTCTAGAGCGCCCCTCAGTGGTATTTGCTCTGCCCATGACCTTGGGCTATAGGGCCCGAAGGAGGCGGTGCTTCCTGCCCTTGTACGTGAACTCTTATAAGGAGTTGGAGAAGGGTCACATGCCCCTTCTCCCTGCTCCTGCCTGGGAGGTGGATTTGCTCCTGGTCAGATCAGAGGACGACTTCTGCTGTCTATTCCGTTCTGTACTCATGAGTGCATTTCCTCAATTTACCTTAATAAACTTCCCTAATACTTCTTAAACAGACTTCTGTGGATTTATCGCTTTACCTCCCCATCTTCCTTTAACCCAGGCCTTCCTTCTAGGCCACCAATGGAGATCTCAGCTTTGGTCAGCAGTTGAATCAACTGTCACATGCTTATGGTCTCCAAGGCTCTGTGACTTTGTCCGTGGTCTCCAGACTCCTCAGTCATAATACCACGTCTCCTTCTTTCCAACCCCTCTCCGTTTGAGCTGCCACTCTTCCTGGTCTGGGGCCATCCATTAGCCCCAACAACGCAGCCTGTTTCCCAAATCAGAGCTCTTCCTAAGGGGCCTCCTGATTACATCACCTCCTGAGCTCGAAGCCCTTCAAAGTGGGCAGAGTCTTCTGGACATGTTTTCCCAAAGACTCCTCCCAGACACAGACGTCCACTGAGGATGGAGGTGGTTCCTGAGGAGGTATGGGGAGGCATGCCTTCCTCCAATCAACAGGATGAGGCTGACCACCACTTCCTTTGCTCAGCATTCACATCTTTTCTTCTCTCAAATACAGCCCGATTTTGTTTGGGGGAGCTCCCCTTTCCATCTGTGAAGCCTTGGAACTCTGCTTCTCCGGGGTGTGGGGCTTAGCTGTCCAGCTTTGTCTCAAAACCTTTGTGCTCCACTGAGTCCTTTGTGGATTATCCTCATGTTGCTGAAAATTTAATGGTCCACTTATGATCTTGAAACCAAAGAGAGGTGGAGGGGGGAGGGGGCTGCTCTTTCTCAGCCAGGAGGGGACCTGGGTTAGCATCTGTCCATGGCTTTAGGTCCATTCACTGGTTTCTAAACCCTCTTTGGAAGCTAAGCCAATCAGCATACGTCCCACTTCTTGGATTCAGCCAATAGAAGGCATGGGCAGAACAGAGGGGGCGGGGCCACCTGCGGTTCTGTCTCTGCTGCCGCAGTTGCGAGCAGGCTCTCCTACCCCTGTCTTGCCATCAGGCTTGATGTGGGGGTCAGAGGACGACTGCGGGAGTCAGTTCTCTCCTGCCACCATGTGGGTCTCGGGAATGGAACTCAGGCCATCAGGCTTGGCGACAGGTGCCTTTACTGGGCAGAGCTCATAGTCTGAGAGTACAGTCCCCCCCCCCCCAGTGGCAGCAGGTGTGTGAGGCAGTTGGTCATGTTGTATCCCATGATCAAGAAGCAGATAGATGAGGACTGGTGATCAGCTAATTTTCTACTTTCTGTGCAGTCCAGGCCCCCGGCCCATGGAATGGTGCGTCTACTCTCAAGGTGTGTCTGGTCACTTCAATTAACTTAATATGGACAGCTCTTCACAAACAAACAAGCAAAACAAACAAACAAACAAACAAACAAACAAACCCCAAACCTTAAAATATGTGAATTGTTTTCCCCCTCTTTAATTAAAGGTATGAATAACGTCTACATTTTACCCCAGCAACTGTGGAGACAGCCAGCGCTCTCTGAGCCCAAGAAGGCACGAGCTCTTCACCGTGGGAGGAAAGCATGGGCTTTGCAACCTCAGGTGGAAAAGGTAGATAAGGGTTCGGGAGTGGCCTGGGCTGACGATGTCCTTTGAGAATGTATAATCTTGCAGATGGCGTCGAAAGTATGCAGTAGGTACTCAATAGACACTTTCAATTGGAGTGGGAACCATCATTTACTCCTTTCTCCCCAGACTTTGGAAGTAGGCAGGCACTAATCATCCTGAAGAGATTTAAAAGCACCCCCCCAACGCACACACACAACACCCTGCTTCAAGCTGAAGAACCTCCCATTCCTTGTTTTCCTCTTGTGTGCTCCTTGAAGAGCATCTCTGTGCTCCCAGCAGCCTGAGAATCATGCTATTCACAGGCTGAATGGGGGTAATTCTGGCGATGCTTAAAGCCGCCTTCCCGCGGTAGCGGGGGGAAAACACTTGCCCGTCTCCTGTGCCATGAAAACCACTTGAATGGCCGCCTGCGGCTCCTGAGAGCAGCCTCTTTGAGGAGGCTGGGTTTGAAAACAGAGTGTGAAGAGGTCAGGCTGGGTTTCAGTTGTCCCTGGGTGAGAACTCTGGTCTCCCTCCATAACTGGTATGATTTTTTTTTTTCTTTTTACTCTATGAGGGCCTCATAGGAACTGAAGCAGAAGGTTCTGGATAAGGTGAGACTCATAGTGGCTGGGCAGAGATGTCCCGCCACGTTGACATCATTACCCAATGGCCTTTATATCAGGGTGGCAGGCACCAATAGCCACAGGAACCAAGGTGTTCATCATGGAAGCAGGTCACATGGTTATACCTCACACTCATTAACTTCTCATGATCTTCTCTCGGACCCTTTCTTCCCCCAAATTGTCCTCCTCTGTTTTCATTGTGTATGGTGATATTTTATTTGTACTGAAATGTGATTTTATTTGTATGTTAATAAATAAAGTTGCCTGGGGATCAAAGCTAATAGCAAGCCATAGCAGAAGTCTGGCAGTGGTAGCACCCGCCCTTAATCCTGATCACATGACAGGCAGATCTCTGTGTGTTCAAGGATACAGCCAGCATGGAAACACACACGCCTTTAATCTCAATACCAACCATAGAAGATCTGGAGGTCTGTATAGATGGGCAGTGACGAGGACGTCATGTGGTTGGGTTTACAACCAATGAGAAGGCAGAACAGAAAGTCTATAAGAAGACAGACACACAGGAAGTAGTTCTTTGGCTGAGGAGGACAGCAGCAGCAGTGAAGGGTAAGGTTTTTAGCTCTTAGCTATTGCTCTGACCTCTTGGGCTTTTTAACTCTGCAATCAGCTCTGTGTTTCTTATTTAAAAAGATGGTTACATCTACAATTGTGTGTGTGTGTGTTTGTGTGTACACATGTGCATTTTTTATACAGATGCTGTATACTAGAGTAATGAGTGCCTCCTCCCCTCGGTTTTTCGAGACAGGGTTTCTCTGTGTAGCCCTGGCTGTCCTGGAACTTACTCTGTAGACCAGGCTGGCCTTGAACTCAGAGACCCACCTTCCTCTGCCTCCTGAATGCTTGATTAAAGGTGTGTGCCACCACCTCCTGGCTCTACTTTTAAGTTTTTCAACAAGAGAAGAAGAAAAGATAAACTGTGGCCAGAAACGAGCTAGAATTTTGAGAGGGAGCCATGTCTGCCGCCTGCTGCAATCGGGGCCAAGTGGCTACAAAAACATGAGTAAATAAAGTCATGAATAAATAAATAGAAATGGGCAAATCAAGACACGGACCTTCACAGAACCCACAGTGGGCGGGACAGCGATGTAGGCCTGGCCAATCATATCACAGCGACTCTTCTTGCAAATGATTGGCCTGAAAGGTGAACATGTGACTCAAACAGAGCCAGTCAGGCCCTTCCCTGGGACTGAGCTGTTGTTGCAAGGTGAAGGAAGGTGGCTTTCTACCAAGGAGGCTCTGCTGTGGCTCTGTGAGGCATCATTGTTGCTGTCAGGAAGAGCCGGGAAGGAAGACTGAGGAGACCAGGCATGCGATGCATTCCTTTTTCTATCTTTTCAGACTTGGGTCTGTGTCACTTACAACCAAAAGAAACCCGGATGCTATAATAGCCTTTTCTAGACTCGGTCACACCAAGCCCCCATCCACAAGCCTACAGAGTTGGTCTTGCTCACCCTCAGAGAGGCTCAGAGAATTGCCACACAGCCAGTGAGAGAGGAGGCTGGGTCTGTGCGGTTTGCACCCGCTCCTCGAGGGCAGGGGCATCTTAATGAAGACATCTAGAACTTCTGGCACGTTCTGTGTCTCGACAGCTGGGGAAAGCCGGTTCTTTTGAGTGGCTGATGGGTGTGAAGGAAGGAGGTTTGGGAGAACACTCAGACATGGGGACCGGGAGGTGGCAAAGGGCAGGGAGGGGTTTAGAAATACAGAGCCTCGAGCTAGCTGCTAATGCTGTCATCTACCTAACCCGTCCATGTCAGGGCGCAGGACCCCAGAGTACTGGATCTTCCTCCTGGCTGCAGCCATTGCGAGCGATCATGGCCATTTTTAAGATCTAAGTTGTAACGTGACCTCCTTGGTTTGTGTTCACAGGTTTTGTTCTATTGGCATGAGGGGTCTGTCTTTTTTTTCCCTTCCTTCCTTCCTTCCTTCCTCCCTCCCTTCCTTTTCTTCCCTTTCTTCCTCTCTTCCCTCCTTCCTTCCTTTTCTCACTCACTCTTCCGGTCCCCCCTCTTCCCCTGCTCCCTCTTACATTTTCCCATCATTCCTTGCACCCTTCCAGGCCCTGTGCTAAATGCCGTAGCTGTCTGGAGAATCAAGACAACACAGCCCCACACCCACACTGGCCCTCTCCTATCCCTCCAACCCATTCCCTACACAACAGCCAGGATGCTTTTCTCAACACCACTCGTTCTGGTTCACTTCCTTTGAGCCCAAGTGGCTACCCAATGCCCTCAAGGTAGAATGAGCTACTGAAGCCTCTGGCCTGGCCACCTCTCCAACCCCCTCCACCCCAAGATCTCTACTTCACCCCAGACAGGGTGACTCAGTTGCCAGTTCGGCCATGTCTTCCACCTCTAGGGCTTAATAAAAACTGCTCTTCTAGATGTCCTGAACACATTCCCATAAGCTCTTCATGTGCTAAACCCTATGACCCTCCGACACCAGTGGACCACCCACTTCCTCAGAAAAGCTCTCCTCCCTTCTCAGAGTGGGTGGCCCTGCTGTGCATCCAGAGTCCCAGGCTCACCTCCAGGCCAGCATTACTTTTAGCTCCCTAGTGGCCAGCTGGTCTCTCTCTCTCTGCGTTAGGCTCATGCTGACTCTCCCACACCGAACAGTCTCAATACTAGGGGTTGGGCAGAGGGCTGGGGTAGGGAGGGTTGGTCTGGTGTGCCTATGTAGAGTATGCAGAAGTAGGAAGCCCTATAGTTCTATAGTAGGGCTCTGGAGGCCATGGGGGTTGCTGGGAATTTCTAAGTAGTGGGATATAGGACTTGCTGTGCAGGCCAGGCCAGTGTTGAACTGACCTTCCTGCTTCAGTCTCCTGAATGCTGGGATCACAGAGTGTGCCACCATGGCCCTCCTTGGAAGAGACACTGGATGAAATGACAGATATTTCAGGCAGATCTGCTCATGACGCTGATGTGATCATTACGGGGAGTGAATGGATTGACGCGGCACACGGTGCCCCATAAATATGTGTGATGACTGTGTGTCACTGACCAGAAGAAGTCGAGCAGGGAGCTGGGGTGGGGGTGGTGATGAGGAATGGAAGCTGCCTCTGCCTTCAC
Source organism: Peromyscus nudipes (assembly GCA_902168325.1). NCBI lineage: Eukaryota > Metazoa > Chordata > Mammalia > Rodentia > Cricetidae > Peromyscus > Peromyscus nudipes. The sequence continues at coordinate 33,394 of CABHPH010155368.1, read as the reverse complement.
TTCTGCCTCCTGGCACCGACTAACATGCCCTGAGGGACAGAGGTTCTGGTTCTCCACCATGGTAGGGACTGAAGGTTCTGGGAGGAGCCTCTGGCCAGTGCTCAGGCATGGCTTGGCCTGAACTGCATCCCATCTCCTTAAGACACCCCAACTAATCACTCAAGATGCAGCTCAAATGTTACCCCTTTGGCCCAGGCCTTCAGCAGCCCCTCAGGGTAGTTAGTCTCTCTGACTTGCATAGTTCCATCTATCCCTGCCTCCTCCTTAGCTATACCCTGGGAAAATGAGAAACAGTCCCTGCCAGCACTTACAGCACAGCTCCGCGTGTACTGAAAGTCCCTGGAATACTGTCTGAAATACAGCATGCGCTCGGGATCTGTAGTGACAAGAAAGGATAGGACAAGACTGGGAAGCGTGATGGGGACGGTGACCACAGTAATCTGAGTTCTTCTCTGGCTGGCTGCCTCTTCTTCCGAAGAGCCAGACTGTGTAGGCATCTACCCCAGCCAGTAGCTCCCGACATAATCAATGTGCGTGCATGCATATGTGTGTGTGTAGTATATGTGTGTACATGTCCACACTTGGATATACAAGTGAGTGTAATGTGTGGCCAGAGGTGAACATCGTCTCAACTGTTTTCCTTGAGTACTCTCCACCTTGGTTTCTTGGGGCAATATCTCTCACTGAACCCAAAGTCAGCTGGTTTGGCTAGGCTGGCTACCAGTGATCCCCAGGAAGCCTGACTCTGTCCACACCCAGCTTTTATTTTACATGAATACTAAGGACACAAAACCAGGTCCCGATGCCTATGAAGCAAGCCCTTTACCAATTAAGCGATCCCCCAGCTTCCTCCACGCGTGTTTGTTTAATGGATACTGAACCACACCACACATACATGGCAAACTTTGACCCTCTAGTCTAGGGGCGATCAGACAGGTCCTCCAGGAATATCATGAAAGCCACAGCATCTGTTGAGTGCCCACGACACATCGGGAATTGTCCCAAGCACCTTTAGGAGTTCTATCTCCTTAAACCAAGAAGGTGGCTGCTATCTGATATTGCCCACATGCCAGGAACTGCAGGGAACACACTGGTCCTCCGTGGGGGTGACTTTCTCCTCCAGGACACTTGACAATGCCACTTTTGGTTGTCACAACAGGGGCACGGAGAGGGTAGATCTCAGACATGATGCTCAGAGCCTTACAGTACCCCAGCACAAAGAATGACCTAGGTGAGGGCTATGATACCTAGCCGTAGACATAGCCCAGTGGCCTCAAGGCTCAGAGAGCACAGAAGGTGGAAACTGAGGATCAGGGAGGGTCAGCGGAGGCAGGATGTGAACTTGGCGATTTGGGTGCCAAGCTCTGTGCCCTCAGGGCCTTCTCTGGGAAGAGGGAGGGCTAGAGGCTGCACCGGGCAGGAGCTAAGGGTCTGCTTTCCTGATTAGTGGCACACAGCCCTGTCTGAGGGTCACCAGAGGGCCGGGAGGGAGCTGAGTGCCTTGTCCAGAGCCCAAAGCAGGCCTGTGGGGAATTCTCCCAGCCAGCCAGAGCAGCCACCAGATGGGGGACTGAGCAGAATTTAATATGTGACCATCTGCAGCCGGCAGCTGTAGAACATGACAGGCAGCCCCTCCTGGGGTGGGTGTGGGGGCTTTGGGGTCAGCTCTGTGTTCTAGGGGTCACCAAGTAGTCCCAGAAAACCAGGTTGTGGAGGAGAGCACCTCACGCACGCACACACACACCCCTACACACCCTACACCCCCTCACACCATCACACTCCCTCACTGCCTGCATGTGGCCACCCTCCTTGACGGCAGGAGTGTTGCTGAGGACCGAGACCATTAGTGGCTGTGGCTGTCAGACCATCTGTTGCATCCCCCACACCCCCAGCCACCCACTCCACCCCATGCCTCTCCCTGGTAGACCGAGTACTGAGCCAGGATGAGCTATTTCTTTGTGTTCTGGACTAAACAGAAGGACCCAGATTGCTAAGAGTGAGGGCTCGATGCCTTCAAAGGCGGCATCATAGATAGCAAAGGAGACCATCACCCTAAACCGGTCCCTAGACTCCCCACCCCGAGCCTTTAGAAGGACCATAAGCCATCATCTCCTACATGTGAGTGTCCAGTGAAGGCTTAGAGCCACAGCCCGGTACTCCCACTTGAGAGCCACAGGCTCCCCCTCACAGAGCACACAGCTCAGGGTTGGCAGCGGGAACCACCGTTGACTGACGATGTTCTAGACCTCACCTCAGAGTCACCGCGACAGCTCTGAGAGAGGCTGACAGGAAAGCTATTTCCTGATGCTCAGAGAAGTTAAGCCTTTTTCTTGGGGTCACACAGCAAACATGGTCTCAGGGTTGTGAAGAAAGCAGAGAACCATGGCAGGATGCGTAGATGTCCCAGACTCACCTTTGCCTTAGGACTTCCCCATGAGCCTGCTTTCATGAGAAACAGGTGCTTCCTGCCAGCCACCAAACACCCGAGAGGGTGACATGAAGAAAGAGGACCGTAGGCGCATAGTCTCGGTCTGTGGCTACTTGGATCGGAGAACATCCAGCGTCAGCGTGTGGAGGAACAGGCTGTTCAGCTGACGGTGAACAGGAGACAGAGACAGAGGAAGGGACTGAGAACTGGCTAATACCTCAAGTCATGCATGCCTCCAGTGACCTGTGCCCTCCAGCCGGATCCCACCTTTTCAAGTTTCTAGAGTAGTACCAATGGCTGAGGAACAGCCTTTGCCCCATGAACCCATGGAAGACATTTCAGATTCCAAGCTACACATTGGGCACTTGGCATTCCCTGTATGTTTTTGTCTCTGTGTGCTCTGTGCATTGGATTCTCCCATCAACCCTAAGGGCCAGAAGACCATTGCTTCACAGGGCATTTTGAGTTGGGGGAGGGTGAGGTTTGATGGTCACATTGTGGCCAATCTGGGATGGGATGTTTAAGTCCCCATTTTTTTCTGGGTTTGGTTTCTGTGTACCTCCGGGAAGACTGCCCTGCTCAGAACTGGCCAGGGTCGCCATGGAGACAGGCCTGTCTCCTGCTACCTCCAGGGTTCAGGGCACTTTCCACCTCAATGGAGTTGGGACCTAGTTCTCTTTCCATGATTTTAACCGACATGGGCAGAGCTGGCTACATCTATCAAGGGCCTTCCAGTCTCCAACAAGACCAGGCCAGACAGGCCAGGAAGTTATTCCCCCAATCCAGGACACCATCCCCCAGGCATGGAAATCACATTACTAAGTTATGATTTGTTTCTGAGGTTCCCCGTCCAGCTAGGATGCTGGCTTCCTGTCCCCATTCATCAGAGATGCCACTTTCCAAAGTCAAGGCAGCCAGTGGCCCATGTCTGCATCTTCAATTAACCTTCCTGGAAAACTGGCTTTGGCAAGTCGCCTGACCTCAGAGCCCCGGACTTTCTCGGTTTCAGCCGGCATTCTCCACTTGTTCATTTCATTTTTGAGCTAGGATCTGGCTATGATGGGGTCCAGGCTGGCTTTAGCCACAGATTTTCCTGCCTCTGCCTCCAAATGGAGTGTAGAGGTGACAAGCGTATACCACTGTGTCCTGGCAGTGGGACCCTTCTCTGGTTCCAACAAAGGTACCCATCCCTTTCTGTTGGGCGATTGTGTATCCTGTCTTTCCCAAACAAGGACAGGTCAACGTGTCCCTAGGGTCCAGGGAGGGTTACACAGGATGAGACCAGCCAGGCTGGTCACTCACGGCCTGACATGAGGTATGGAGTATCCCTTAGTGGGTGGCAGGGTGGCTGCACTCGGAGCCTTTGTGTGGGAGGAGCCCAGTGGCTCGATTCTGATGAGAACATAGAGCAAGGGATGGTTGTCGCTTCTGAATTCAGGGATGAGAAGACGGTGACCTCTTACTTTTTTTCAGAGCCTGGAGAAATGAGTGGCTGGGCTACATAAGCTGTCTTCTGGAAAGGTCCATGGGTGGGGAGGGTTGTGGTGGCTTGAATGAAAATGGCCCCCATAGACTCATAGGGAGTGATATTATTGGAGGTGTGGCCTTGTAGGAGGAAGTGTGTCACAGGGGGTGGGCTTTAAGGATTCAGAAGCTCAAGCCAGGCCCAGCATATCTCTCTCTCTCTCTCTCTCTCTCTCTCTCTCTCTCTCTCTCTCTCTCTTTCTTCCTGCTGCCTGTGGATCTGGATGGAGAACTCTTAGCTCCTCCAGCACCATGTCTGCCTGTGTGCTGCCATGCTTCCCCCACCCCACCCCTGTGATGATAATGGACTGAACCTCTGAACTGTAAGCCAGCCCCAATTAAATGTTTTCCTTTTTAAGAGTTGCTGTGGTTATGGTGTCTCTTCACAGCAATAAAACCCTAAGTTGCCAGTGTACAGCTGCCAGAAGCCACGAGCCACACAGCAAGCTTGGATCAGGGCTAGCCAACCCCTGCTTCCCTTGGCCCAAAGAAAACAGTGTTCTGTAGTGACCCAGTCTTCACACAGCATCAAGTGCATTTGTCTACTTAGAAAACATTACATGTGGGAATTTAGCAAAAACTGTAGCACAGAGCTGGGAGGGGTGGGTCAGGCCTGTAATTCCAACACTTGGGAGGCTGAGGCAGGAGGATCATGAGTTGAAGATAAGCTTAAGCTATGTAGAGAGTTGTAGGCCAACTTAGGCTACATAGTGAGACCTTATCTCAAAGACAAAACATAACTCTGAAGCTTAGAGATGTTCAGTTAGGCATGCTCTCCATACTAGGCTAAGCTGGGGCCCAACAGAAGCTACCCACTCTCTAGCGCCCTTTTCAACATGTGTATGTTGAACCTTCTTAGCCGTGGTCCCCAAACACCCCTTTATCTGCCCCAGAGAGTAACTTGGATCGTAATTTTGCCCAGAGCTTTTACGTATGGGTATCACATGACCCCCAGTGAGAACTGGTTCGTCCACACCTGCCTGACTGAAGAGGCGCTCCTTCACCCCTGTGTTGCCAGCCCCAACTCCGCTGAGCAAAGGTTGTCAGTGGTGACTTCATCCTCACCCATCTTTGCCTGCTTCTCCGTAATTCACAGTGGTGTGATGGCCTAGGCCGTGAACCAGGCTAATTGTTTCCAAACATCGGATTGCAGGGATCCTGGGATGATTATGGGGATATTAGGGTGGGGAGTGGTGAGGTCCTGCTGCTGTGATCCTTAACGATGGCCTCGGGGGACGCCATCTGCCCGGATGAAGTCCACAAGGACACAGGCAGGTCCAGACACCCTCCCTCTCCAGCATGGGTGGGCACCATGCCTGGAAGGAGCACGAAACTTCCTGTCTCTCTCTGTTTCCATGTTCCCCATGAACCATAAGGGACCCAAGCATGTGCTTCCAGGCTACCCAGGAAGGGAAGCGGGTCACCTGAACACTAATTACACATCACTATCCAGCCATCAGAGCTCCCCCTAGGTCTCATGTAACTCACGTTCAGCCCCAAGGGGACGGACTCTTTTATAGATAAGGAAGCTGAGGCACAGACAGGGATTACCACACAGCCAGGACATGGGAGATCGGAGGCTGTAGCCACCTGGCTTCAACACTCACGCACCAGCCCACGGAGCTTCCATTTCCGGTTCTTGAAGCTCCGGGGATGGATTTTAAAACTGTTTTACGTCCGTTTGTTTCTGGGTCAGGCTCTCCACAGTCCATGTTCCTGAGCTGTTTCAGAGTCTCTCCCCTCCACCCCTCACCCCCCCACTCCCGCCTCCGCACATCTCACCCCTCATGATGGATGGGTTCCGGAGGCCAGTGTGGAAATAGGAAGGGAATGTGGTTGTGGTCCTCCAGCCTGACTCATTTTGTGTAGCTGATCTCACTGACCCCTGGAAACAACGTCCCTAGGTTGGGAGTGACCATGCTGTAATAATGAGGTCAGGAAGAAATGAGGAGTTAGACAGGTTTCCAACTTGCCTGAAGTTGGCCACAAACCCACGTGTTCGAGCCAGGAGTGGCCTGTCCCAGAGGGCTTTCCTTGTGACATATCCGCCCCATAGCACATGGGCCTGTCAGATATCACTAATGGATTACAGCACATACTCCCAACGAGGCTGGATCTGTTCTGAACACCACGGCCTGGGCAGCAAACACCAAAGGTTTTGAGATGCACGATACTCCTGTCCCCCAAGCAGTGTCTTCTGACCATGTGACCTCTCACTCAGGACCTCGGGGGATTCCCGAGAATATGAGAGGCCTAGAAAACTTCTTAAAGATTGCTGAGAACAAACCACATCTGAGCTCAGCTTCCTCCCTGGACGTGCTCTTTCTGGAGTAAACACCACCTGTGTGTGATTTGTTCCAATTCTCTACTTCTGCCCTTCTCGGTCCTGGGAGGGAGGAGGTCCGCCATCACAGGTGTGCCTGGTAATGAAGGCCCGTGGGTTTGGATGGGAAATGCCCCCGACATGTGGTGCAACATGTCCCTCCCCTCCTGAAGGGACATGGGTCCTCTTGGTGGACTCAGGTGACTAGAGGTAGGCCCTGAGGGTTAAAGCCTGGCTTAGCTGATAGAACACACTGTAAACTCCACTCTACAGACTGGATGCCCCAGTCACAGTGTATCTCCCCTGTCCCATCCCCATCCTCCCCCTCCCACACGGACCACATTCTCTGAGTCAAGACAGACATCTCCTGTGAGCTGCTACTGCTGTTGGTACCCGGCCACAGCTATGGAGAGTAACAAATGTCTAGTTAGAGAACAGTGACCTTTGGCAGGGCAGACACTTGTCCCCACCAGGGATAAGTATACCTAGGAGGGAAGTCCTGCTGTCCTGAGCCTTTTTCCTCTGCCATCTGCTGTCGTCTCTGGCTTGCCTGACTGTCCCCATCCTCTGAACAATAATTCTGTCCCCACACACCCTGCCTTGAGTATAGTTGGGGAACAGGCACCTCCAGGCAGGACCTTCAAAGGTGGCACATACCAACTGTGTCCTACACATTCCCTGCAGCCCTCTCCCACTCCGTCCTGGCTACCATAGCTTTAGACCCTTGCTGTTCTCGGTTCATTCCCTGTCTGGTTTGGTCCCTAGAATGCAAGCCCTGGTGACAAGGACTCTGTCCCTTCTGTTTCTTTTATTTTTTGGTTTTTTTT
>CABHPH010155368.1:0-26192 GCA_902168325.1 Peromyscus nudipes | reverse complement strand
GCCTTGAACTCACAGAGATCTGCCTGGCTCTGCCTCCCAAGTGCTGAGATTAAAGATGTGCGCCACCACCGCCCGGCCCCTTCTGTTTCTTAGTGACTCTTCATGCTTTAGACCAGTGCTCAGTAAAGACATGTCAAGCTGTAACCCGATTCAAACCGAATCTCAGAGCTCCTGGATTTGATAGCAAGCCCCAAACGTTCTGGAAAACAAACGAACAAAACAACAAAAAGCACCCAACAATTCCCTAGATTATTAAACAGGTACATTCTGTGAGAGCAAAGCAGGGCATGGGGCAGGTGAAGTGAATTGGAAGTGAAAGGAGAGCCTCAGTTTCCCCTGATAAACCGGAAGGACCAACATCAGCTGGAGGACAGAGACCGCATGGGCAACCACATCCAACAAGGGCACGGAGAAAGATTCCTGGAGCCAGGGAACGGCTGGATCGAGCTGTGCCTGAAGGCAGCCCAGAACCATTGATTTACCCTGCATGCATCCCTGAGTTATCTTGGCAAATAAAAACTATAGCCTCCGCCTTTATAGGTCAAAGGAGGAGCGAGGCAATGTAGAAACAAATAGTTGAACAGAAGCTGCAAGAATCAGATGTTTAAAATCACCCGGAGGAAACACCACAGAGTACAGTTAAAGAGAATGGTGCAGAAGATGTCCATTAGTAACATTCACTCTTCAACCTCCTAGCTCTTCGGCGATGAGAAGATGGTCCAGGCAGAGAGAGCAGCAGGCACAGAGGTCCTGAGGTTGAAGGAAGTTTGGCATGTTGGAGGACATAGGATTGTAATGAGCCCTGAGTGAGAGGCCTCGTGGCTTGAGCTGGGGCTGTGCAATTGGACAACAGCTAAGATCCAGGCGAGGCATTTAAAGCTATCTGTTGGGCACTAGGAAGTACAGAATGATCTAGAGGATGGACTTTGAGAACCAACTTGTCTACACTGAGGAAAATGCATTTAGGGAGAGAGTCACAGGGCCATGCTGCGGCCTCCTCCCAGGACTCCAGCTAAGAGAACAGAGGCTTGGGCTAGAGTAGGGATATAGAATGAGGCAAAAATAGTCAGATGGGAGATTCACTGAGAAACCCTGTCCCTCGTTTGGAGGAATGTATATTCTTGTGCTCAGAGATAAGAAACCAGGCACGTTAAATACGCGGGGCTATCTCTTTGAAGGGAGAGATGTTCAAACTCTTTTCCACACAGATGGCTGGGAGTGGGTGTGGGTATTAGCCTGGTGACCTCTGCATTATCAGTATGGCCAGGCCACACCAGTTCCCTCAGACCTACATCTTGAGCCCGTTTATCTCAGTCAATCTACAGTGCCACCCTAGACCTTATCATACACATTGTTTACCTTGATCCTGCCTCCTCAGTTAAGCTATAAAACCGGTCTTTATGGAAGATGTCACCTGTACTTTATGAGAGTTTCCATGTAATCATGTCTAAAGCTTTGCTGTACATACAGGATGGAGTTCATCATCACCAGGAAACTGTTTTTCCAAATCGTGCTGTGCTTCAATATGCCTGAAATAAACTGTCTGGTGTCAGATTCTCAAAGTTTGAAGCAACACTGGCTTCTGAGTTGTGCTGAACTGGATTTTCTTCCTGCCTCCCCTGGACCGACACTCTGTTGGCTATGGTGTTTGCAGAGAGCCCCACACCTTTGCACTGTGGACTCCTTACAATCATTCTCAGGCTTCACCTTGGGCTCCACCACGCTTCAGCTGCCCCCCCCCCCCACACACACACGTCACTTGTGGTTCCAGCCTTTACCACGGCCCCTCTCTCTGCTGTTTAAGCCCTATCATATGACCCCACATCCTCATCTCAGTTCCTTCTTGTTTAATCAAACACAAATTTCAAAAATGACTCAGTATTGCGTTCACTGGTAACGAAACCCATGTTGGCTTCCCCATCTCCATCTCTCCCTCCCCCTCTCCCTTCCTCTTCCCTTCTTTCTCCTCTTCCTCCTTTCCTGAAAAAAACAAACAAACAAACAAACAAACAAACATGGGAGAAGAAACTAACCCAAATCTAATTTCCTTTGCCACCCCAGTGCTGGTAGCAGCCAAGTATTCTAAGAACCCTTTACAGCATGTGCCCCCTTAGCTTCCCAACTTCTGATGGCTTCTGGTGGCCTTTGTCATTGGAACAAATCTCCCGGTCCCAGGACTCAGTCTCCCGGAGTGCTGGGCTCGGACACAGACACAGTCAAGTTCAGCCTGAACTTCATAAGGAAAACTAACTCACTGAGTGCAGGCACTCAAAGGGATACAGCCTCCTGCTGCTGACTGCTAGGGCCCAGCAAGTCCTAGGGCAGAGACAGTGAAGCCCACTTGGTCTCCTAAGGGCTGTGGACTCCTTGGGGAATATGGAGAGCCTGTGGGATGAATTTCTCCCAGGAAAAATGCCAAATACATACATCCCAGCTGACTGTTTCAGGATCCTCATACACACTAGAACCTCATCCTAGGGCCCTTAGGATGGAGTTCTAACTTAAGACAATGTGAGTTCTAGAGTTGAGTCTCAATCATGTTTCCTCCATTGTCCATGGTATTCAAGGAGTTGAGTCCGCTCTTAGGTTCGTTTGTCCGTGTGTGAAATGGGCAGAGTGTGGCCTGTGGGTCAAGAGGGCTAGAGAGAAATCCCAGGGAGGGTAAGCCTAAGGTCTTCTTTGTCTCTTACTCCACCCACCTTCCCTCCTTACTTCCTTCTCTCCATTTATTCATCATTGTATCTATTCATCCATTCAGCCAGTGATTTATTTGTCCGTCCATCCATTTCCATTCATCTACCCATCTGGCTATACATCATTCATTCATTCATTCATTCATTCATCTACTTATTCACCCATGCATCCTTCTGTCCATTTGTTTACCTATTAGTCAGTCCATCCATCCATCCATCCATCCATCCATCCATCCATCCATCCATCCTGTGGGGCATTTACCCACTGACCCCACAGCTCCCCAGAGTTTTCTTGAGTGTGAGCAGCAGGAAATATTAGATAGAAGGATTTATTGCGGAGATAAACAGATAGAAAATAAAGAATAGCCTCAAGAGGGCCTGGAACCTATTCCAATGGGCCCCGACTGTCTCTATAAGACACCAAGGGGTGGAGCAAATGACCTCCTCCCCCAGCACAGCCAAGTGCAGACCATCTCAGACACCTGCACTCAGGCCCGTGGTCCTAATCATCCTCTATGCGGACCTGCTGGGTAAAGCCAGGAGGAACCCAAGAACAGGCTCCCACACCATCCATCTTTCCTTCACCCCCTGCTCATCCCTTTACTCATTCAGGAACTAGCAACAACCACCACATACCATGCACTGAGCCACCTCAGGGAACACAGGGATGAAGGCATCCATCCTGAACCTCACTTTACAATGTACCAAGGTTGAGGGAAAATGGAGTCCTGATCCTAGGGAAGAGGATCAGTGTTCTGGAGGAGGCAGTGCCCAGATGGGCTGTTGGGGATTCCTGGCTTATCAATGGCTGGTTTCCATGGAAGCAAGTCAGGCTTGTCAGGTAGTAAAGTCATTGACAAGGCTGTTTCTCTCACGCCACCATCACACTGAGTCCTGTGATTGGGCTGCCCACACACTGGTCCCCATCTTGTTTACACAGCGAGAATCCAAACAAGAAATGCCCAACAACATCAGTCTCAGTCCATCTGTCCATCCATCAACCTACCTTCCATCCATTCATCTACCCATCCACCCATTCACCCTTCTGTCTAACTACAGCAGTCTCCACGCCCCTCTTTACTGCTACTGGACCTGACTGAATCAGTAGGATGCTTGTGATCTCCCATTCATGGTGAACAACCCAAGAATAAAGAGGGGACCAGAGGGAAGAGAGGAAGTAACAGTAACGGCACTAATAGAGAACTGTCTTGAAGTTTTAGTCTATAGCTGGCTGGTTTGAGTTAGTGCCAGACAAATCCAGCAAAGATGAATGTCAGGGGATTTAAGAGATGAGAAAAAATTCTATAAGTCTTTGATGTAAAAAAAAAAAAAGGAAGCCAAATAAAACAAAAACCCATTCCAAAACAAAGCAAAGAAATGCTAAGTGACACCAGCCATCACTCAAGCAGTATTTGCCAAGGAATGAAAATCAGGCTTTCTGCAGATTTCTAAGGCTCAGCACTTAAAGCCAAAGATGGAAATTGTCCAAAGAGTCGGGTATGTCTTTCACAAAAGGAGGGGGTCATGTGACCACACACAGCATGAAGATGTATCACTGTCATCAGAGAAATTCAAACTAAGAGCACACTGGGCCTCTCTCCCCCATGTAAAGGACTGAAAACAAAAATAAAGATTTTAGAAACCATGACAGTTCCAAGTTTTGGCAAGGATGTGGAACAAGTGACCCTTTCATAGGTGGATGAGGGTGACATTAATAGTTTAATCATGTTGGGAAGCTGCTTGATTGGGCCTCAGTGAACTCGCTGCCTACAAAAACACCTGTCTTAAGAACAGTAATCCCAGACAAGAACACACCCAAATGTCTACCATCCGGGAAATTGGTAAACACTGTGGTATGCCCATTTGGTGGAATACCAGTCAGGTGGGAAAACGTTTTTAAGAATGAATGAACTCAACCACACCAACACGGCTGAGTCTCAAAAATGTAACGTGGTGCACAACCAACCAGATCTAAGGTCCACAGTGTGTGATTCCATTTACAGGAAAGATCACCTCTGCTCTTATGAAACTGGCTGCACCTAGTAGGTGGAGGAAGATTTGGAAACAGACATGGAGGAATATTCTGAGACAATGGAAAGAGTTCATTTCACAGTTTTGTTGATGATTATATGGGTAAATAATGTGTCAGAATTTTGTTGAGCTATGCCAGGAAGAACTGTGGGTTCATGATAGCTCAATACTTTCATGCACACGCATACACACATGCACACAGATATACACAGAGGTAATGGAGTGGGTGTCTACCAGGAGATTCAATCCTGGGCTGTGGTCCAAAAGGCTAATGTGCTCTTCACAAACGGAGGTATCTTCATAGACAAAGACTTAAGAAGTTTGTGTTTTGTGTTGCCTCAGAACAAAACCAAACTCAAAGAGGAGCTCCCAGGGACCAAGTGATAAACCACATTGAACAACCCAAGAACGGGGAGGTCACGGCTGTCAATAATGGATGCTGGCCACAAGGGCCAGGGAGCCAAATAGATGAGCCTGTACTCCCGATCAGTGGTCACCGACAAAGCAGATTGAAAATCATGGTCTCAAGGTCATTCAGTCAAGGAAACACTCCTGTCTGTATTGATGATTTGAACCTAAACCCTCAGGGCACACAGAGAGAAACCAGGGAAGTGAGGAAAGGAGAGAAGAGGTGATATTGTAAGGAGACAAAAGGGTATAGACAAGGAGAGAGAGAGGTGGTTTCATGAGGAGGGTCCCGGGTTATTGATCAGAGAGAAGAAATGACTCAAAATGTCAACAGTAGATGGCGAGATGATAGAATATTAGACAGTCTGTAAAATGATGTCCCTTTGCCCTACTCATATTCTACTATTTTTTTAGGGGGACTAGTGACCTCAAGTGAGTTTCTTGTGGGTGTACATATAGGTCAGAGGTCAACCTCAAGAGGACGGACACCTTGTTTATTGGGACAGAGTTATCTCATTGTGACCTGGAGCTCATCAATTAGGCTAGGCACAAGCCTCAGGGATCCACCCTCCTCAGGGTTGAGATCACAGGGTGTGTACCATCATGCCTGGCTTTTCCTGTGGGCACTGGGGACTTTTCAATCATCATGCTGAGCTTGCAACTCTCGCTCTCGCTCTCTACAGGATTCACTCATTCATTCAACACAGGATTGTTGAGTACATACTATGAGCTGGATACCATGTCAGGCCTCGGGACACAGGATAAGCACACCAGGACTCTACATTCATGAGGTTGACATTCTAGTATGTCCTGGGTCATGTGTAGTACTGATGAGGACAGGGAACGCTGACATGGTTACAAAGGACTCTTTGGTGAGGGAACACATTGTTGGATGGATATGGAAGAAAGCTAAGTGCACACCCAGGGGGAGAGGTTTCCAGGCTCAGGGAGTAGTTGGCGCAGAGGCCCTGAGGCCCTGAGGATGCTCAGGGTGCCAGAGAGATGCTGGGGCAGCCAGGAGGAAGGGTAGGAACAGAAAGTGCAGAGTAAATGGTGTGTGGACAAGGTCTCATGGTCATGGAACGGACTCCAGGACTAATTCTCAGTGGCCAGGGAGCCGTGGGAAGCTCGGAGAGTGGAGAATGATGACATCAGAAGCCCTCTCTGTGGGAGAATGAACATAGGGGTCCTACAAGGATGTGGTGGCATGGTGCGGGTGAGGAGACCAACCGAGCCTGGGACCCTGTGCGTTATTAAATAGCTGTTCTTAAACCCTGGACTCAGGACAAAGTGGAGTCCTTTCTATGGTAAGGATGGAGAGGAGAGGAATCTTAAACCCAAAATTGGGCCTTTTTATTTTTCCACCCCCATTCCAAGACTTTGGCCACGCCGGGCTATTGTCTGTTTGTTGAGGGACCTGCTATGCTCTGAGGGGCTGTGTTGTATCCAGCCTCACTGGGAACAGTGGGCCCCGGGGGCCATTGCCAAGTTCTCATTCCTGCAGCCATCATATTTCCTAGTCTGTAGTCAACCTGGCTGCTGACCATGGGTACCTGAGTGAGGCCACAGGAGACTAGATGTGGTCAGCTGAACCCAATGCAAACGGCCAATCTGGCAAACGGCAAATTTCAACAGCTTAAAGAGAACAGGCATTTGCATTTGTGTGTGTATGGTTCGTTACGCAGCATGAGCTGACTGATACACCAGGAGGATGCAGTTTCATGGGACTGTCAGCAACTTGACAAGTGCCAGGCTTGGAGCATCCCCAAGGATGGAACCTTCCTTCAGGAAGTCAGTGCTTCCTTGCATGCTGCCTCCCAGTGGGTCATCTGGGGGACCCATGTGACCTTTGGTACCACCCACACCTCTCACACGATGAAGGCAACATGCTGGGCTTCTATCTTCAGGACCCTAGTTGCAATTCCAAAACCGTGTCCAGACCTTGCCAAAAGTCCCTCAGGGGACCAAAAAATTGCCTCTGGCTGTAAAACCACTGACATAACCACCCTGCGAGGCCGAAGAGAATGTGCTGAGGACAGCAGAAGGCCGAGAGAGAGAGGAGAGGCGCAGCTAAAAATAACAGGGCTCAATCAGGGACCACAAATCACCAGGACTGCTCTGGCCCAAGGCCGCCATCTGTTTCTATGGTGTAGGTGCAGAGGGGAGGGGGGAGAGGGGGGGCAGGGGGTGAGGAGAAGTGGAGCCAGGGTGAGAAGGTGAGAGCCTGGTGGCTGGGAGGCTGAGGTGAAAGAGACACTGTGAAGTTGGTCCCCTAGGAGAGACCCCTGTGGCGTTGACTTCTTGGGAAAGGCCCAGAGGAAGCATGGAGGAGAGCAGGAGACACTGGCCCATGAACAGAATCGGGGCAACCAGGAGAACCCCTCACTCTGCCCACAGTTGTGTTCCCTGGCCTCACAGTAGCCCCCATGGACCTTAGGGGGCACACGAGGGCTTCAGTGTGGCCAGATACTCTGACTTCATGCAAGAAGCTGGGCATTCAGGTTCCTTTATTAAAAAAGGAAATCTGGAGCTGGGAAGATGGTTCAGCCAGCAAAGTGTCTCCCATGCAAGGGTGAATTCCACCCCTAATACCCACGTGAAAAAGCCAGGCATGATGGTGGATGCTTGTAATCCCGGCGCTGGGGAGGCAGAGACAGGAGGATCCCTGGGACTTCCTGGCCAGCCTAGTCTAAACCGGCGGGTACCAGGTCAATGAGAGATCCTGTCTCCAAAGATAAGGTCAGGGCACCTGTGGAATAACAGATGAGGTTGACCTCTGACCCCCATGCTCACATGCACACACATGCATGTTCATGTCCCCAGATATGCACCTGCAAAGCTATGAAATGAACTCTCCGCACTCTGCAAAAAGATCTTGTGTGAATTAGAAAGCATAAGACAGAACATTTCCAAATAACACTGAAGATCCACACAGAAGCCCGGGATAGCTGGTTCCACAGTGAGGGGTAGGGGGCAAGCAGATGCTCCGGAAGTCACCATGGTGACCTTTACTGTACAGACCTGAATTTAAAAAACAAAACAAAACAACAACAACAACAAAAAAAAAAAACAGGGGCTGGAGAGATGGCTCAGCGGTTAAGAGCACTGGCTGCTCTTCCAGAGGACCCGGGTTCAATTCCCAGCACCCACCTGGCAGCTCACAACTGTATGTAGCTCCAGTTCCAGGGGACCCAATACTAATGGCAAAAATAACAATGCACATAAAATAAAGTTAAATTAAAAATAATTTTTAAAAAAAGAAGAAAAAAAACCCCAAAACAAAAAACCATGTGACCAGGCATGGTGATGCATGCCTGTAATCCAGCACTGGGGAGGCTGAGGCAGGAGGATTATAAAAGGCAGCCTGAGCTACATCATGAAGATCTTGACAGAAAACCAACAAAGCAGTGTCTCCCTCCCCCACTCCTGTGGCTCTCACTTCTCATCTCTCCCCATCCCCCTCACCCCCTTACCCCCCTACCCCCGCTTCTACCAAGACTTTGCACTTTGCCCCAAATACACTATTGCTGTTCACACCTCAGAACCTTTTCACATGCTGTTCCCACTCCTGGAATGACTTTCCTCGGCCCCTTTCCCTCCCAACTCAGCTCCTGTCCACCCCAAGGGAGGAACTAGAGGGTGACTATTGCTAGACTTAACGCCAGCCCACCCCGCACAGCCCAGAGAACCCACTGAGGATGTAGCTGCCGTCGCCTGGTGTTCGGTTTGATTGACACCCCTGTTTCTCTAGACGTAGTGTTTCCAGGAGGGCTGGAATCACACAGTGCCTGACCAGGTATGCAGAATGACTGGATGACTGATGAATGAACACCTGAATGAATGAATGAATGAATGAATGAATGAATGAATGAATGAATGAATGCAGTCATAAAGGGTGCCTCTCTGCTGGTCGGTGTGTGCCTGTGGCTGGTTGTCCTAGCCACTTTTTCAGAGTGAGGGCCATAAGACTTCACCACACAGCTGGCGCCCCTCATGGGGACAATGGCCAAGCCTTCAAATGAGCCCAGACTGGGGATGGAGACTAATATTACAAAAAAAAATGAAGCTCATAAATTAAGAATTAAGATCCCAGCACCTGAGAGGCTGAGGCAGGGGGACAGTGAGTGTGAGGCTAGCCTGGGCTACACAGCAAAGCAAGGACTTGTCTCAAAACAAACGCTGGTGTCTACCCCCATGCTTGGAATGAGCCAGGCTTGGGTGAAGGTCAAAGAGGCTGGTGGCTGGGTACCATTACATACCCACGTGACCTGCAACACACGGCAGTGAAGATCCTGACAAACGCCACTGGTAAAGTCACCGGTAAGACAGGGCCACCTGCAGAGCATGGTGGATGGAGGTTCAAAAGGAGTCTGCCCTGTCCTGATGACATATCCTCACCTCACTCTGTGGCTGCCAGAGCAATGCCCTCTGAGCGCAGACACAAAGGTTTCAGCCCGTTTGGAAACCCCGTCCTTTTTAAGTTAGAAACCTTGAGAGACATGGGCCAGGACCTCTCAAAAAAAAAAAATGCTACGATGCCCTATTCAATTGTCTTCATTTTAGGGTCTCAATATGCAGCGCAGGCTGGCCTTGAACCCTCAAACATCTGGTATCAGTCACCCCAGTGCTGGGATCACAGGCATGTGCCACCACACCCAGTTCTAAGAGGCCCAGGCTCTTGGAAGCTGCCGACAACACCCCTCGCAATACCTTTCCATTCTTCTGTGCCCACCCAAAGCTGGTAGTCAGGCCTCCCTAGGGGCTGTCCTCGCCCCTGCAGGGCCCACAGTGGCATTTTCTTCAGCCAAATGCAGACCCTGCCCGGATCACCGGAGTATGAGGAAGTCTTCCCAGGACTCCAAGCTGCCCAGGGTCTCAGCAAAATGTCCCTTCCCTTCCCAGCAACATGGCTAGTTCCTGTGGCTTGTCCTCCTCCTCCTGGCTCCCTGTCTCCTCTAAAGCAGGTGTCTATGTTTCTTCCGGAACTGGACAGGCTTGACTCTTGGTTTAGCCAATCCTCCTCCCAGGGTTCCAGACTGTGAGAATCACCCTCCAGGTGCTCCTCTGAGGCCTGGTCTCTCTGACCTGGCTCTCCCCATAATCTTGGGTGGCCCATAAGGCTTTGGGAGTAAAGCTGAGGGAGGCAAAGGAAGAGAAGATGACACTCTGCTCCCTCAACCCTGGCTTGTATGCCTGCCACAGGTTACTACCCTGAGCAGGTGTCTCAGGAAAGTTTTAGAAACCCCTTTTTAACAGGTGCATTGATGAGTCTCACCATGGGCCAAGCTGGGTAGGTGTGAAGGATGGATCCAGCCTGTTCTACCAAGTTCTACCAAGTTCAAGGAGAGGTGGGTGAGGGGAGGGGGCAGGTCTAGAGGATGGACAGACAGATGAATGGGTGGGTAAGAGCAGACTGCTTCTCCTGCTGATGTCTCAGTCGGCCCTGTGGTGTTCCCTTCTGTGTACACAGTTTGTTACTGTGTTCCCACCATAGTGGCAGCCCCAGGAGGCAGGGTCTGTGTCAGCCTCCTTCTGTGTCCTAGGCTCAGGACAGTGGTGCACATAGGAGCGGGGAAGCAAACATCTACTTGGTGAACGTGTAAGACAGAAGCCAGGAAGGATGAGTGGACGGACAGAGGCAGGCAGATGAAAAGATAGAAAACGGATAGACCGAGGTCGAGGAGGGAATGGGTAGACGTGGGGTGGCCCACCAGCCAGAGTCCTGTCCAGATGCCTATGCAATCTCTCCATCCCTGGGACCCCACCCCCATTCCTTTCGGCCACCAGCCCAACCCCCAGTCTGCTGCTCCCCTCCCCCACTCCCAGGTAAAGTTTATTCAGAGAAAGTACAGATATCTCTTGGGTCGTGTTGGGAGTTACAGAAACCAGGAAACAGGTGTTGTGGGGGTCCCACACCTGAAGAAAAGGGTGTGCTGGGAACAACCCCAAGGAGACCAACTGCTTTGCTCCAGGCCTCAGAGGGGAAGAGTTGGACTTTAATAAAAGAGTGACCAACCTCATGTTCCCTCTTTCTCCTTGGTTAGCAGCTGGGTTCAGTGGCTTCTGGCTTTTTCCCCCAGATACACACTGTTTAAAATTACATCATGCATGCATGCGTGTATGCATTGCCCACTGAAAACATGACTGGTTTTTATTGGGTAACTAGCACCCACCAGGTGTTTCCGTGCATTTCATATAAAATATCTTGTGTCATCCACACAACAATATTATAGCGGGGGGAAACTGAGGCTGTGGCAAGTGTAGTAATACACCTCAGGTCAGGCTTAGAACCCAGGCCGTTCAACACATTCTTAACTCCTAGGCTGGAAAAATCAGCCTGTGAAGATAAAACTGAGGTCTCCTTTGCTCTGAGCTGGGTCCTTGGCAGCCTCCTAGTGACAGAGCCTCGACGGCCAAGCTGAGGCCCTTCACTCCACGCTATTGGTAATAAGCAGCTGAGTTGCCTGGCAGGAAAGGCTATGTGCTTTCTTTTATCACTGTGCACCACCGAGTTCAAGAATGACAGGGTTCTAAAAGCCCTTCCCCACTCCGGAAAGTATTTTGTCTGGATCTGAAACTGTTGTTGCTTTACATTAGATTTTTTTTCACCCAGGAGCTTCAAAGCGACACCTTCTTAATGGGCGTTCTCCAAGACATCAGATTCTATGTGAGGCCAAGTTCAGAGAGCCACCCATCCCCAATGCAAGCTATAGGACTCTTTCTCAGGTTTGAAAGCTACGGGTGGGCAAGACGGCTTAGCAGGCGAAGGTGCTTGCTGCCAAGCCTAATGACGTAAGCTTGATCCTGAGATCTGCACAGGAGGAAAGAATGGATTTCTGCAAGTTGTCCTCTGACCACACACACACACACACACACACACACACACACTCACACACCCCGTGCTCACACACACAGACACACAAAGACACAAATACACACATACAGTGTCACAATAAATAAATATAATAACAAAAGTTTGCAAGTTAATAACAGTTTGAAATTCTTCAGAGTTAATGAAACCTCAGCCCAAGGCTTCAGCCTCTGCAATAATGTATCTCCCTCTGTTTACACAGAAGACGCTATACAAATAGTGATTCTAGAAACGAAGCTAGCTAGAGTTATTTCTGTCACTCTTTGCTAGCTGAAAATTTGTGTTTAAAATTGAAGAGTAGGTATGAGTCAGAAGCTACAATTTTTTTTTTGCTTTGTTTCTTTGTTAAACATTAATTTCTGGTTCGTACCTGTTCTGTTTTCTGAGTTTGAGTGTATCTTTAACATTGAAATTTATTCTTCTTAAATGAGCGGTTTAAAACCAAAGAACAAACAGTGAAAATAATACTTCTTATAATACAATTACTAGAAATAATTTTGTCATATAGAGGAGAGGATCGCCTGGGGGAAAAAAAAAAGATCTTCTCCAGGTGTCAAATACCCACCCACGGGGCTGCTCCCTGGAGGAGGCAACTGACATCATCAGCCTCCCACGGGTTATCTTCCACACTTGCTCTCGACAGACAGACACCACCGTGTGTCCATAAAGCATATAGAACGCTGTGTTTGCTCGTGGGTAGATGTGCAAATGTGTTTCAACATTTTTAGTCCTTCACTACCTTCTCGAAATTTCTTTGCGCTCCTGGGAGGTCTCTGAGAGTTGTTTGTGCGAATGCACCTTCCTTCAAATTCTCGTATCTGCGGTGGCAACTGGATCTCTTGGTTTTTAATTAATTAATTAATTTATTTATTTGGAGACTTTACCACACGAGTACTGTATTGATGTCATTTCCGTATTTCCTCTTCGCCCTTGTGTCTCCCCATTCTGTCTCAAAATCATGACTTCTTTAAGGGTGTGTGTGTGTGTGTGTGTGTGTGTGTGTGTGTGTGTGTGTACGGGTATTTCAGTTAGTGCCACTGGTATGTATATGTGTTTAGGGCTGACCGTTTGGGACTGGATAACCCATCAGACACCTGTCCCCAGAGGAAATAGACGCTCCCTCTCACAGCAGCCACTGATTGGCTGTAGCTCACGTTAGCTCCGTCCTGGATGGGCCCTATGGTTGCTTCTTGGTTTCACTCCATAAAGCGCACTCTCTGAGCCTAGTACAGAAAGTTCAGAGGGCAGGCACATGGTCTGAGGTTTGAAAGATCTTGTCAGGTGCCAGCCGAAGCATGTCCCAGCCTATGACTTCTGACAGTCCTGGGCTATTTTCACCCTGCCCTTTCTCAGGATGGCCCAGGGCCAGTTCAGGTTACACATCCCTTTCTCAGCTCTGGGGACACCTCCTATGTGACTCTCGTGACTCCTGTGGCTATCACAGCACTCCCTCCCCACCCCACACACACCATGTGCCTCGTGACCTGGGCTATTTAGGTGACTGTGCCCTGTGTCCCTGTCCCAACACACACACTCACACAGCCTGTCCCTTCCAAGGCTGGGAGAGATTTCCAGGCCTGATCAGGTTACTCTGTCCCAGGTCCAGACTGGCAGCTGGGTCTGGGGATCCCGGTGGGGGCTGTTCTTATCACCTGTCCCCACCCACAGAGTTTCCTCTTCCCCAGGACATCCAAAGGCCCCTGCCCAGGCCTGATCAATTCTCCTACTCCTTTGTGTACAATACCTCCCCCGCAACTAGCCTGAGATATTGCCAAGAGTGGAGATGGCATCTTGTCACTGGGTCCCCAAAGCTTGGCATGAAGAAGGTGCCAGAGAGAGAATGACCAAGCAAGAAACTAAGAGTGGACAGGGAGTGGGTGTTGTCCCTCCGCCTACATGTCCCCAACTTGATTGCTTTATCAGATGTGACCAGACACGTCATGGAAACAGCTGAAAGGAAGAAGAACCCATTCCGCTCAAGGTCTGGGTGTTCAGTTCAGGCTGCTGGACCTGCACACTTAGGAAGAACAGGGTTTTGATGGGAGAGATTCTTCGCAACGTGGTGGACAACAAACAGGTGGGGGCAGGGAGGAAGGGACCAGCCTGTTACCACCCCCCAAGGTTCCACCTCCAGTGATCTACTTCCTTCTGTTAGCCGCCCCCCTAAAGTTAAAGAACCTTACAAACAGCCCCGCCAGCTGGAGAGTGAGCTTCCAATACACAGCAGTTCATACTTGATCTGCGTCCCATTGTATCATCATGACCTCGTGAGCAGACGCCCTCTCAAGCTGTGACATCAGCTGTGACATTAGTAATGGGCCTTACTTTAAAGAGGGTGAAATAAATTGATTATTTTGCCGAACGAGTCCTTGCATATTCGGGATTCACAATGGGCAGTGTCTAAACCTCCCTCTGTGATCGCTCCAACACTCTCCACCAGACTAGGTGAGGTCAAGTTCAGAAGTGAGACGGGCACCATTTTTACCCCCCTCCGTTCCTCAGCTCTATTTGAAGGCCTCAGCTCACCACCATTTCCTGCCAGGACTACCACGGATGCCTCCCGCCTGTCATACCTGCTGTCTCCTTCCCACTCAGGTTCCACACAGCAGCCAACTGTGAAGAAGTATAAGCCTCATGAGGGCTGCTCTACCCCCACCCCACCTCCCACCCCACCCCCGCTCCAATCCCATCTGTGGGAGAGCGCCTCCTCGGCCTTCAGAAGGAATCGAAGTTCCTTACACTTGGAATGTGAACTTCTGGCCTCTAGACACATGAGGCGAAGGGCTGCTCTCGAATGAGCCTACGGGGGTGTTTCGGCAGCTGCCATAGCATGGGTGTAAAACATCCCCCTCACCTCCCCACCCCCCCACTCCCCACCCCCCACCCCCCACCAAAAGCAATGTGTTAAAGGCCTGGTCTCTGGGGCTGTAGTATTGGGAGCAGAGCCTTTCAGAGATGGGATCTGGGGGGAATAATGCCCTTTGGGTCATTGGGAGCATAGGAAACTAAGCACTATGACCCTCTTTACTTTCTCTGGCTAACGGCAGCAAGGTGAGCAGTTCGGTCATCCTACACCTCTGCCATGACATGCCATCACGACCTGGGACCAAAGTAATGGGGTCAGTTGACCTGGAGCCTCCAAACCATGAGCCAGACTAAACATTTCCTCTTCACAAGTTCATTGTCTCAGATAGTCTATCGCAGGGGCATGAAGAAGACAGTCAGAGCTGACCTAGAAAATGAACACACCTCTTATTCAAGAGGGTTGGTACCCCACATCCCAACCACCCCTCACATTTTAGAAGCAGGGAGGATGCTCAGAGATGCCAGGCATGTTCTGGGTGATCCCTGGTCCTTCTGGACTTAAGAAGAGGTTGGCTAAGGATATATCCAGGCCTGAGCAGCCTAATGACACTGGGTCCACCTCCCCTCTCTCTTCATGCCTGACGGCTCCCTGTGTCCCTTGAGTGGGAAGGACAATGGTGACCCTGTCCCCCAGCAAAGGCTCTGCTTGATGGGGGTGACTGCTCAAGTAAACAGCCCTGAGGATGCAGGGCTGAACCCCACTCACCCCTCACGACATTGGTGGCTTTGTATAGAGGACGATATCGCCATTGGACTGTCAGCCTGGCACATTGTTCTTCAGCCATCATCGTCATGGCAGGGAGAACCCACTATTCGCACCCCTTCCAAAGACGTCAGGCAACAAATGAGAGATGAATGCACAGCCCACTGGGCCCTCCTGCCAGCAGACAGTCCCAGACTTCCAGAAGACGACCAACCACCCAGGCGCTGTCATTAATGGTGAAGAAAACTGCTTGTGAACTACCGTCTGTGAGGTTCTGCCCAGGACACCTTGGAGGACCTTGGAGTTGGGACCCTCAGTGTGAAGAGGTTTAGCTCAGTGGCTCCCTCTTAGTTCTTAGGGGGTCCCACTGTCCTCCACTTCTGTTCCAACCCTGGGAGCTCTGCTTCGAGAGAGACAGCGCTTGATGACACTGTCCCTGGGGTGGGAGTGACAGCTGGCCTTGGACAAGTTCTCTTTATATTGAGAACATGACTTGGAGGGTCGAATGGACCTGGGTTCAAATCCTGACTGCATCACTTTGTAAAAGGTTCTAGGTGAGTGACCTCACCTACCTGAACATCGATCATCTCCACCTGTAAGACAGAGAGTCGGGACCCATGACCTTGTTTGCTAAAACAATGCTAATGAGCGCAGAGGACTCTTCACGCGAAGTGAGAAAATCCAGGTACAGAAAAGATGCTGCAGAATTTTGTTTATATGTGAAACCTTGAATGTGCCCCTCTCTTACCTACGGTTTCATGTGGCACTGCTTCAGCGACCTCTGGTCAACTGTGATCCCAAATACTAACTGGACAATTCTAGAAGGAAACAATTCCTAGGCTTTAAATACCTTTCATTCTACCGTGCTGATAGCTTGGTTCTTCTGTATTATTAGTGATTGCTTATCTGTATGCCCTGTATGCCCTTTACAGGCAAAACTACCCTACCTAGGTCTGTGGTAGAGGAACAGAGTGAGTGTGTACAGGCTCTAACGCTAGGCAGAGTTTCTGGCATTCATGGGGTTTTTGGCATGGACGCCCTCAGAGAAGGTGAGGCCATGGCACACAGAGGTTCCAGGTTCCTGGACAGGACGTAGGTGCATGGATCCACCGTAGCAGCAAAGCAGGATGCAGCAGGCAAGGCTCTCACAGACATGGGGGTGGCGTTTCTCACACTCTACGCTTCTTTGTTCATTTTAGATCAGAGAAGTTCAAGGGGCTCCTAACACCCATCCCACACAAAAGTTACTGAGAGAGTGGAGACTGGAGACCCTTACCAGTCCAAGATGCGTACCAAGACACCGTGATGCAAATTGCAAATGTAAAGAACATAGTCTTTAAAATTTAAAAAGAAAGGGAAGATGTGGATGCACCCAGAGAGCAAAGCCCGCTGCAAGGAACATGGGACCCTCTGATCCCTGGAGGAAGTAGTGGCTTCTACCAACCCACAGACAGCCCTGGAGCTTTTTTCTCGCCTGGCCATAGGCTTCAAACAAGTTCGTCCCAGGTACATTTGGTTTTCCCAGATCCAAGGTCAGTAAAATGCTATGGGAAAGTGCCCAGCTTGAACCCTTGCCTTCAGCCCCTGGGGTGTGAGCTGGGCACAGGTGCTCTGGTCCTCATATGTCCTGATCCGGCACACATGGTTCAGGATGTATGTGCATCATTTATTGTCAGGTTCTCAGAGGGCTCCCCTCTACACAAAGGGATCATCCGAGGTGGACCCTTGTGGTCTGCTCAGGCCTAGGGGCCGGAAGAAGGGATCTGCCACTGAAGGTGTTCTCCCCATGCATCAGGCTGATAGACATTCTCTCTTCCCTGTTCTAGCAACGATCTGCCAAAGTAGATATTGCAGTTTCTAACAGAGACCGAAGCCCAGAGAGGTCCAGTTGGAAGATGGATGCTGAGTTCTGTACCTGCCTGTCCCATGGATGTCTGAGATGTGTGAATCCAAGTCAAGATGATCTCATTCCCAAGCTGGGTTCCAGCCTTGGTGCCTCACAGCTGACAATGGAGCCGGGTGGTGACCCAGCTGAGGAACGCCCACCCTGCTCTTGGTCAGAGTCTCCAGTAAGACATTCACAAAGACATCAGAGGCCCTAGGACAATCCCTCTCTAAATCAGTGGACATTTGTCCCCAGGTCCAGAAATCCTACCCAGCTGGGTGTCCCCTCCTGAGTAAAGTTTCCCCACCTTCTCCAGGGTGAGTGATTCCCTCCTGCATCCCTTGCTTGGGTGTTCTCGGTACCTCTGTGTGAGCGGCTTTGTGCAGCCCCAGAGGCTGTGGAGTGGCTAACAGTCGGGCTTGCAGAGACAAGTGGAGATCAGGCCATGCCGCTCATCAGCTCAGTAACCTTGAATTACCCACTTAACCCTTCCCAGACTCCCTTCTGCCATTATGAAGGGAAGTCAGCTGTCACTAAAGCTCATCACAGGAGAAGAGCTCCCCTTTTGCCTTCTCCCGACAGGGTCCCGGGTCTCTTTTCTTTCTCCGACTTAGCCCATAAATGGCTGTGACTGTTATCATGGCCACAGTGTCACTGAATGGGTACGCATGTGCATCCAGCACTTACCCTCAACTAGAATCTCCCGGGAGACAGTGGCTCCCCATTTCCCTGTCTTCAGCCCCGACCATAGATGGTAGAGCAGGAAGATCTCTGGGAAATATCCGTTGCTCAACTAGATTAAAAGAAAATGCAGCATACAATGTCAATTGAAAATGCCCTCAATACTGAGACCCCAAACTGCAAAACCACAATTATTCCAGGAAGACTCAGAGACGGTCTCTCTCTGCTTCTCTTTCTCTTTCCCCTCCTCTTCTCTTCTTCCCCCTTTTTCTTTGTTCTGTGATATTGCTCAAACTCTCAGAGCCTTACAAACACTAGGTAATGATATTCTGTCTGATGACAGCGTCTTCCTGGGTTACTGGAACTGGGGGAATTGGGGTAAGAATGTAACTTCAGGGGTGCACACAATAGGGCCAATCAAGTCATCCATGACAGGTGTTTTAATGGCACATGTCCATTCTTCCAACCAGTAAACTTTTCAGTTATCTATGAAACCATCTCATATTTTAATCCATCCATCCATCCATCCATCCATCCATCCATCCATCCATCCATCCATCCATCTGTAGCGGGTAGCTGTTCCAGCTTTGACCTAGGAGTAAGTACTACCCCCACTGAGGCTTCTGGTAATTGCCTACGGGGCGGGGCTGAGACAGAAGCCCTTAAGACCTGAGATCCAGATGTGCTGGCTCTCTTGGCTCCTGGATGCTGGATGCTGGATGTAGACCAAGCAGAGTTCTCCAGAGAACATTGCTGGACTGCACTTCACCTCTCCTGGACCCTGTAACCTATCCCTTTACCTGTAAGTTACCCCACAAAATAAACCTCCCTTTTAACTACGTGGACTTGCCTTAATACTTCCACTAATATCCATCCATCCATCCACTCTACCATCCATCCATCCATCCATCCATCCATCCATCCATCCATCCATCCAACCAATCTACCATCCATACACCCACCCACCCACCCCTTTCTCCCTCCTTGCATCTGTTCATCTGCGCATCCATCTAACCCTCTCTCCCTCCCTCTCCTTCCTCCTACTACCCCTCCGACTACCCACCCTTCTAACCATCTACCCACTCACTCATCCAAACCTATCACCATTCTATACATTTATCTGCCCTCCCATCCACCCATCCATCCACCTGCCATGCACCTACCAAGAACATTATTATTGAATCCTTCCTAGCTTCCAGGCACTTTGCAAGGCACTGTTCATCTCCACATGCTATCTTAAAGGAACTTACATTGTAGAGGAGGGGATAAGACTGTTAGTACTCCCAATCCAGCATGATCTATCTGGTCACCATAGGGATGAGCACAAGAGGCTGTGGTACACAGCCTAGGAGGGCTGGCGGAAGGGTTGGTGGGAGAAGGGATGTCTAAGTCAAGGCAGGAGGGACCAGTAGGGGGCACTGTGGGGAGAACGGCTTCCACAGAGAAGCAGGTTGAGCAAAGCAAGGGGAAGAGATAACGTGCTGAGCCAGGGGAAATGCCAGTGGGCCTTAGCTGCTGAATCATAGGCATGAAGGTAGAAGGAGAGAGCGAGCCATGGTCCAGGGTGTGCTCACAAAAGACTTTGGGCTGAGGTTGCATTTGACTTTGCCACCAGGGCTGTGAGCCTGGAACTGATGGTTCTTTGGAGCTGTTGGTATGGCTCAGTGGGTAAAGACACTTGTCACTAAGGCTGAGGACCCGAGTTCAATCCCTGGAATCCATCCAGTGGAGGAAGAGAACTGATTTCTGCAAGTGGTCCTCTGACCTACACATCTGTGCTGTGGTGTATGTGTGCCACCCTCCGCCCCTGCACCAGACTAATAACAAACAATAAATGTAGAAAGAGGGCCTTTCCAAGGAGGTACGCTCTCTTTTGAAATTAGGAACAGTAGCTGGAAGGAGGTTTTCATACTTGAGGATCGTCACAAACAGCCTGGTCTTCTGCCCTTTTTTCCAGAACCATTTTACACCGTGTTGAAAAGCTAGTGATGAAGTCAGGAGGTGAGTTCATGACCCCGGCAGCCATTCACATTCTCCCTGAAAATACTTCCATAAAGTTTTAATGGTAAAACAGGCCCCCAGACCAGGGGACAATCACTGACTCACAAAATCATGGTGACAGTAGCCCTGCCAGTGTTTTTGGACCAATGCACTCAGTCATTTATGCACCATCCATCTACACATCCCTTCATATATCCATACATCCATCCATCCACCCAACCATCCACCCAACCATCCACCCATCCACCCACCCATCCATCCATTCATCCATCCATCCATCCATCCATCCATACATACATACATCTATCCATCCATCCATCCATCATCCATCCATCCATACATACATCTATCCATCCATCCATACATACATACATACATACATACATCTATCCATCCATCCATCCATCCATCCATCCATCCATCCATACATACATACATACATACATCTATCCATCCATCCATACATACATACATACATACATCTATCCATACATCCATATATCCATATATCCATCTACAATGCATACATACACCTACCAACCCGCCCACCAACCTGTCTGTCTGTCTGTCTGCCGTTGTCTATTACCCCTCTAAACCATCACCTGTCTGGGCCAGTCCTGTATGGCACCCTTGCACTTGTTCTCCAGGTCAAGGTCTGTATCCTCAGGGCAGAGCACACAGTGATAGTAACCCACAAGCCAGGCACTGCACTTCATGGTGTAAAAGAAACTGAACCGGGCCCCCACTTCCTAGGAACATAGAATTCCCTCGGGGACATGGGACCTATGCTAGATCAGTTTATGTCAGCCTGACATAAGCTAAAGCCATCTGAGAGGAGGGACCCTCAATGAAGTAAATGCCTCAATAAGATTGGATTGTAGGTGAGCCTGTAAGGCATTTTCTTAATTAGTGATGATGGGGAGGACCTAGCCCATTGTGGGTGGTACCATCCCTGGGCTGGTGGTCCTGAGTTCTATAAGAAAGCAGGCTGAGCAAGCCAGTGAGCAGCTCCCCTCCTTGGCCTTGGCATTAGCTCCTGCCTCCAGGTTTCTGCCTTGGGTTCCTGTCCTGACTTCTTTTGACGATGAACAGTAGAAGTGTAAGCCAAACAAACTCTTTCAACACCAAGTTGCTTTGGTCATCATGTTTCATCACAGCAATGATAACCGTAAGTAAGGCAGGATCTATCCATCTATCCAGGCTGGTGTGATGGATCGGTGTACAAAGGTACTTGCTGCCAACAATGATGATGTGAATGTAAGCGCCAGAATCCACATGGAGATCAAGGGGAGATCTGATTTTCACACATTGTCCTCTGACCTCTGCATGTGTGCTGTGGTACCTGTGTGGTTTTCAGTACCACACACACACACACACACACACACACACACACACAGGCATAATATAAATAAATGTAATGAGACACACAAGTTCCAGATATCAGCATTGGCAGCACAGGGAAAAGAGACGAGGTAAGAAGTGGAGCCCCCCACATCACCCCTGAAACGGCGAGGAGCCAAAATATACCTCCGGTTGTGAATAGAGTAAGGAACAAGAGTGTAAAAGCATTCCTCAAAGTTGCCACGGTAACCAATGTGGAACTAAAAATAGTGACAGACCTAGATTGTGCGGATGGAGCAAGAAATGTCAAGAGATGCGATCTCGGGTCTGCGAATTGATAGACATCAAGTGTCGGCGTGGTATGGAGAGGCTCGGAGGGAACGGCAGAGGGAACAGCTTGAAACAGGGAGAAAACTTTCCATTTCCATGTGTGCATATGTTGTGTGTGCATGTATGTGCATTGGTATGTGTGGAACACTTGTGGGGGGGTGTATGTGTGCATGCACGTGTGTGTAGAGGACAGCACTTGATGTATTTAAGCATCCTGAATGGCTCTTTATTCTTTGAGGCAGGATCTCTCAATCAAACCCTGGGGAGAGGGGTCCCCTGTCTCTGCCTCCTGTATTACAGCCAGGCCACCATGCCCATCAACATGTACAGTGGGTTCTAGGGATTTGAACTCTGGACCTAACACTTGCAGAGCAAGCACTATAACCACTGAGCAATCCTCCCTGCTCTAAGATGTTTATCTTAACGGATCACTCCCACCCTGTGCCTGTTCTCCGAGGAAAACCTCTCCATATTCAAGAAGAGATAAATCTGTTCAGCTGATGGCGACTCATCGGACAGGTGGCTCCCATCATCCGCCACGGAACATGGGCTCTTGGGACACAATTCAGAGGGACCGTCAACGTGGACAAGAAAATCTACGTCTTTATTTCACACTAGCCTCTTCCTGAAACCTAGCATTTGCTGTCTTTAAAGAAACAAAAGCCACAAGACTATTTTCAACCCCCGTGTCTTTGTCTCCCAAAGAACTAAGACTTAGGAGGCATTTTCCTGTCCCTTTACACTTACCGTAAATACCTCGAGATATTTATATTCCTCCCCACTTCAAGATGACACAGCTTGCTATTGTTATTGTCTGTTTTGAGACTGGTGTGTGTGGGGCAGGGGCGGGGGGGTGTCTCACTGTGTAGCCCAGGCTGGCCTCAAATTCCTAACCCTCCTCAGCCTCCCCCGTACTGATAGGCACGCGCCCCCATCGACAACATAAAATGATGGTGTTTGTCAGGCTCCCAGCTAGCTTCCGTTAACCAATGTGCTAACAGAAACACATGCTAGCTCACTGTGTTTGTTTCTTTAAGGTAAGTGCTAAATTGTGGATCACAGTGTTTCAAAACAGCTCGTGCGCAATCCTGAGTCTTATACTCTGGTGCCCTGCGAGCATGGCTCTGACGACCTGGGCTCGGATCCTCAAAACCCATGAAAAAGCTGGGCGTGGTGGTGCACCTCTGCAAACCCAGGGCTAGGGAGTGGGCAGAGACATGTGGATCCCTGAAGCTCACTGGACTGACAGTCTAGTCAGTCAGCAAACTCTAGGCTTGGTGAGAGTCCCTATCTCAAAAAATAAAGTGCAAGACACTGACATTGACCTCTGGCCTCTACATGCATGTATGTGTACATGTATACATATGTATGTGTACATACACACATACACACACACACACACACACACACACACACAAAACCACTGCTCTGAGAGAGCTCTATGGCACTGAGGAAGATGAGAAACTAGGTTAGAAGAGTCATGAGGTCATGGCGTCTGTGAGTGTTCCCAGGACCCGCAAGCTGCCGGAAGCTGGGACCAGATGGATGGTAGATGGGGAACGTAAACTGAAGAGAGAATCACAGTGACCACGGTACAGGTAAGAGCCGTGGTGACAGTTTTTCCTGCAAGCCCATGGCTTCCAGGCACTTCCTAAACCCCTGCGAGTGTCACCCACAAAACGCTGGCCATAAACACAGGAAGGGGTGACCATCAGCTCCCATTTACCACCTAGGAAACACACTCCCAGTTGTGTGGAGGGATGAGTCCCAGACCACACAGCCAGTGAGGCGTACAGCTAGGGTTGAGACTGTGGGCTGCCTTATCCTCAGAATGTGTCTGCCTGACTCACTCATTGATTCTGCCAAGCTCAGCCTCATTCTCATCTAGCCCATGAAGCAAGGACCAGATAAGTGGGGCGGAGCCAAGCCCAGCTCCCTGCAGGCCTAGGAAAGCTGTGGATTGTTTCCCTTTGCTTAGCTGTCTTTTGGTTCTTCTAAATCCCCAGGTGGTGGCCCTGGGAAGGTCACATTGAAGCCCATACTCTGGTTGTCACCATCAAGGCTCATAGTTTGCTCAGTCCTTCATTCATCCGTCCATCCATCTATCCTCCCTTCCCTTTTCCTCCCCTGGCTCTCACTCTATACCCCAGGCTGGTCTTGAACTCATGACCCTCTTGGTTCTGTCTCCTCAGTGCTGAGATACCAGTGTGTCATCCCACCCAGTCTATTTTGCTCCACATACCTTACTCCTCTCTTTCCCATTTAGCCTTGAGAGCCCTCCTTGACATCAAGTCTAAATGCCCCCAACTGTTTTGGACCTTGTACATCCCTTCATGCTCCTCATTGTTGCAAGATGCTCCTGAACTTGATTTCTCGGGACCCCTCCCCCCCAGGCCATAAACACCAGCTTGCTGTTTTAGTCTGTGGGTGGAGACAGCCATTGCTCTTGGACTGACCGATGAGCATCTTGTTGCTGAACTCTGCCTCTTCTGGACTCTCTTCTGCATTGTGCCCGTGACAGCCACTGTCCCGAGCCATCCCACTGTAATTACCACACAAGGACAAGGGGACAGCATGGATGCCTTGTGGAAATGCTCCTGTTGGTGCCCAGTGAAGCCTGAGGATGGGACAGCAGCTACATCTTGAGAACAGAGGATTCTCATCCCAGGGAGGAAAATGAGGCGGAAAATCAAGTTGCCACAGCAGAGGCGGATGTGCCAGTGTAAGGGTGATTAAAAGAAACCCTTGGAAGGAAAAAGAAAACAACCCCCAACCCCAGCCCCCTCAAATCTCCAAACAACTGCTAATTAAGCTCTTCAAAAGTCAAAAAATGAACCCTCTAGACAGCACGTCCCACACTTCCAGTGCGGGCAATGATTTTTGTCGCAGCCAGACGTCACGCTGCCCATCACACATGTGTTTTGAAGGCGAGTTTTATTGGCTGCGTAATTGCAATCGTGTTTACCGTGTCTCTCTGCTTTTGCTCTAGGACAGTGCAGGCGACGGCAGAGCGGGGGACTCACCGCGCGTGTCTGCGGGCACCCATTTAGATATCGTAATGAGGACATTTCACGGTGACACTGAGGATGTGTCTGTGAGGATCTGAGTCCTTTAAAGGCATGCCTTGTCCAAAGACACGGCAGCTGACGCCACTTTGAAGGCTCCAAACCTTGCTGAGCCTCTGGCTGTGCTGTGTTAACAAGGTGAAGGGTAATTCTTGGCCCTGTTTGTTTCATGGAACAGGGGAGAGGATTAGTGATGGCTATGCAAAGTGGAAGGGGCAGAATCTGATGGTGACATCGAAGGGGACAGTTAGAAAGATACCCAGAGACAGAAGGGGAAAAATGAGAGGAGACTCACCCTCCATCCCATCTGCAAAGCTATCTTGGACCCAGTCAGTCCCCACGAGACGTGCCCCCTACCCTCATCACATAGTCTCTAGAGGCCACCTTGGTGATTACTTATGGGCTACACCCCATGTATTTTTATTTTGCCTTCTTTTTCCTAAACCCACAAGTCTCCTAGAAAGTCACCAGACCTGGGCTAGTCTTGGGGACCCCAGTTGCAGAGAGGTAGATATGGATAGATGAACAGATTTATAAATGGATCAGATGGATACATGAATGTGTGGCTGAGCGATTGGTGATGCAGGAATGGACGCGTGAGCTGATGAATGGATGCATGAGCTGGTGAGTGGATGCATGAGCTGGTGAATGGATGAGTGAATGGATGCACCAATGGCTAGGCAGATGACAGAAGAAGTTACTAACAGGAAGGAGGGAAGGAAAGAGGGAAAGATGAATAGATGAATAAAAGGGTAGATGGATGAATGATTAGGTGGGTGAATGGAAGTGATGACTGATTAGAAGGGAGTGTGTGTGTGTGTGTGTGTGTGTGTGTGTGTGTGTGTGTATGTGTGTTGGAGTGAATACATGTAGGAGAGAGTGGCCAAACCTTTCATGTTCTCTCAACAACTAATTTTAATGGCATCTGGAGTTCCTCTAAGGCCCAGACTTTCCATAGCAGCTTCCTCGGTGAGTCAAGGTGGGGGATCTGCTTCTCAGTGCCACTCATTTCCTGGGGGCATGTGGAGGACCATGGCTTTGCGCTGGACGCCCATGGTAGAGGGTCAGGGCAGGAGTCCAGTGGGGAGCAGACTCACTGGCCAGCAACACCACGAAGTTCCCAAACAGAGTTTCCTTTTCTCCATTCACAAGTATGACCCATTGAACACACGTGCTCTTTTTTTGGAGATCATGTTTTTTATCTGCAACCATCAAATATCTCTTTATAATTTATCATTCTGGAAACATGGTCAATGTTACAGAAAAGCTGTTTCTTTTTTCATTCTGTGTTCTGTAAGTAAACTGAGTCACAAAAGGA
>CABHPH010155367.1:26768-44732 GCA_902168325.1 Peromyscus nudipes | reverse complement strand
TTCTTCTTCTTCTTCTTCTTCTTCTTCTTCTTCTTCTTCTTCTTCTTCTTCTTCTTCTTCTTCTTTTTCTTCTTTCTTGAGACAGGGTTTCTCTGTGAAGCTTTGCACCTTTCCTGGAACTCTCTTTGGAGACCAGGCTGGCCTCGAACTCACAGAGATCCGCTTGGCTCTGCCCCCTAAGTGCTGGGATTAAAGGCATGTGTGTGTGGGGGGGGCTCCCGGCCTCAATCTTTATTTCCTAAGGACTCTTGTTCTCCTTATAAATCCTGGGCCCTCTTTTTTGTTTCCTCCTTCCTTTGTGGTTAATAGGGAACTTTGACTTCTCTTTTTAGTAAGTCTCAAATCCAGATCTTCAAGGCTCCAGCTGTACCCAAAGTACATGCCTCCCATTGACCATCCTGCTGTGAATACCATCACCACTGAGTACAGCTACTTAACTCCCAGTCTAAGGGGGAGAAGTTATCACTATGTCTTTATTCTTTTGATGGGACTTAGAAACTTCTCTGGGGTACAAAGCTGTGTGAGGATGATGAGTGCGGAGACCCAGTCTGGTACCAACATATATCGCCTCAAAATGATCTCATCAATCACGGACACAGGCTCCCTTATTCCTTCTCAGGACTTAGCATCCCATAGGTTAGTTAGGCCTCGGGGAATTAAACTTCAGCTGTGACAAGACTAGCTTATATTCCTGCAATATCCATGGATCCAGGAGTCATTTTGTTTCTAAGACTCACCCCATTTTTATAGATGTATTTCTAAGTAATATCCATGACAAAAGGCAACTTTTGGGAATTTAAGACCCCCCCCAAACTGAAAGCATGGACTTCTCTAGATTTGTAGAGGAAGATAGAAGGAGAAGGGGGCAAGGGAAGGAGGATGAGAGGCAGAGAGAGAGAGAGAGAGAGAGAGAGAGAGAGAGAGAGAGACTAACACTTACCTTACCCTGAGTAAAAGCCATCCCCAAATATGGTAGCTCAGAACCATGCTGATTTACTATTCCTCCTAAGTCTGAGTAGGCTGGATTGTTCTGATCTAGACCATCTTGACTGGAGTTGGATGGCCAGGTTGGCCTCACTGATGATGATGTATGTTGGAAAAGTTGGGGAGTAAGACGAAGCTCCTTGGCAGGTTTCTTCCTATTGACCCTCATGGCGGGCAAGCTTGGGGGAAACCTTGTAACTGAAGTAGGATCAGTACCACTCATTACTCATCCCTCTATCATCAAACAAAGCAGATGTTTCAACACCTGTGCTCATATGGCCTCCATCATGCAATCAGAAAACCAGACCCTTGGTCAACATGCTCCACCCTCTCTCAGAAGGTCTCCACCTTGACCCTTCTTCAGTGAACTCAGAATGTGTTCATGTGTGATAGTCAGAATTGTCACTGCTGTGGCCAAGTGCCTGACAGCACAACTTAAAAGGTTCTGTTTCAGAGGCCTCAGTGCTTCATCCATGACTCAGCTTCTCCTGGGCCCGTGGTGAAGCTGAGATCATAGCACCAAGAACATGTGGCAGAAACTGCTCACCTCGTGGTGGACAGGAAACAGAGAGAGATGAAAGGGGTCCAAACAATATACACCAATTAAGAGTACACCCCAAATGACTCACTTGCTCTAGCTACATTTCCTGCTTAAGATTCTAGAACTTCCAAAAAGGTACCTCTGACATAAGAACTTGTAGGAAACATTTCACATTCAAGTCATAACACAGACTTTTTATGACCAAATGACCCTTAGATGTTTCAGAGAATCATTCCTGAAAATAACCTACAGGTTGCAAGTGCCTCCTTTCTTTCAATGGTGGACTAATAGCTACAATGGGCTTTTCAGGCTCTGGGTCAAGACAGTATGGGTGATACAGGGGATCAGGTGGGATCTTTTACAGCTGGTCACCTGTTTTTGTCAAAACACAATTTCATCTCTTCTATAAATTATATTTAATGGTAACCCTAGGAATTGTTCTTTCATTGGATTTTATTTCTTCCTTCTTATTTGATTTCCTTATCAGCTTAATATATGTAGGTAACATTTTCTTCCAAGTCTCTAACTTTTCTAGTTTGAAATAATGGTAAGAATGGATAAATAAACATTCATTGGTAATTTATTTATTTATTTATTTATTTATTTATTTATTTATTTATTGGTTTTTCGAGACAGGGTTTCTCTGTGTAGCTTTGGAGCCTGTCCTGGAACTCACTCTGTAGCCCAGGCTGGCCTGGAACTCAGGAGATCCACCTGCCTCTGCCTCCCCAGTGCTGGGATTAAAGGCATGCGCCACCACCGCCTGGCATTTAGTACACTGGGCAGCATGCAAAGACTTCTGCAGAATTATTTTCGTTATCCCTCAGCATCCCCCAGGGAGGCTGGATCATCCTCATCACTAGAGAAAGACCTGAGTTCCAGAGATCTGCCACAGCCACATAGGAAGTCAGTCCTAGGATGTGGGAGAAAAGAGGGGGAATCCTTGCTAGGCAGGCAAACAAAGTGCAAAGCAACTTCTCCTTCCCACATTGTTCTAACTGCATGCACCTTTGTGTTCTCACCTCTTTTGGAGCCGAGCAGTCTCCATCAGAACCTGCAGAGGTGATTCACCATCCATCCAAATCCCCCAAGACTCTCTACATGTCTACATGTCATGAACTCATTTCTACCAATTCTCCGGTCTTGAGTGGAATAAGAAGAACCGAATAAAACTGAGCAACTATTTAATATCTCTAAAGAATGGCCTTGATTATCATATTTTAAAATGGGGTGTCAAGGACTGATATATTTCTGTGTGTGAGAACATTAATAAGCAGCTAAAATGGGATTTTATAATGGATGGGCCACCTGAACCCATATATTTCACTACCACACAGCATCACCACACAGTTGTAAACAGTGTGAATTCATCAGAAATAATGAATTGTCTATGAAGATATTGTAAGCTGAAATCCTAATGAGCTATTTAGGCTGAAAAGCCTAAAGATTGCTATTTCTACAGTGGAGGTATGCACAAATAATGTAATTGGTAATATATAATAGAAAGATATAATAGAAAACTGAGTTCAGCTGGATGTGGTGGTACAAGCCCATAACCCAGTGTTTCAGAAGTCAAGGCAAAAGGGTGCAGAGTTCTGGACCAGTCACAGATGCAAAGCTAGATCAAGAAAGAACATAAAGCCAAAACTATGAGGGGACATTTCCTCTCTGCTGCTTACTGCTGAGTTCTCCTGGCATATGTTGGCTAAAATCACTTTCTCATATCCCAGGACAAAGAAACAAGTCTATTCCATTCCCAAGGGAATTTACTTCCACTGCCTTAATAACAATACAAAGTGACCTCTAGGATTTCATGGAAATACCCTGAAAGTTAAGAGATATTTTCATTTGAGATGTGTCCAAGCTCATTTTTTTAAAAAAAGATTTCTCTTGTTTTGAACTGTCATATTTGGATCTGTTTCTACAGCAAGTGGGCCTATTCTGTCTCCTGCACACTGTCAGAGTATGATTTGGGATGGCAGCTGGATGGGTTGCAATGGCCCGGGCAGCTTTCAATTGTTGGACATTGTCGCATACCACAGTACTGTCTGTTGAGAAAGGAAATGTCACACCTTGACTCTCTCAGCCCCAGCCAAGCCTGGGAAGTAGCTTTCACCAGCCTGAGGAGCTACAAATTACTCCAGCCCTGGGTGAATCACTAGAGGCGCAAAAACCATAAAGCCATTCTAGGGTCTTTCTCAATTTTCTGACTGAAGCTGGATAGTCCAGAATTGGTATCCCAGGGCCTCAATTAAATATAAAAGCCAGCAATTTAATATAATCCATCCACTCAGTCACCTGTGAGGTTTCCACTGACTCCCACAGCAACAGAGCCACAGGTGCCAGAGAGGGATGCTGTCTTCATACAGGGGCTGCTCTGATTAATGCCCTGTGTTATGGGAAAATGTTTTCTTTTTCCTCACTGTTGAGTATGCAAAGATCAGGTGTGTGATAATACCTGTGATGCATAGGAGAAGATTGGAGTGGTGAAGCAAACCAGGATTAGCAAAGGGAAGATAAATGGAATGGAACACGATCAGGATTTCAGGCATTTGCTGCATATCAGAACACTGGTGTTATCATGGCAAACAGATTCCATTAAACACAGTGAGGAATCGGCTCACATAAACCATACTTATGTTAATAAGCCTTTCCAGAGCTTTTAACTGTACTTGCTACGTTATGCTGGAGTTCAGGTTTTCTGTACTACTATAATGACCCACCAGACAGACTGAGACACCTTGTAAAATGATTGGAAAATTAAATGCCTGTTAAGTTTTGTGTGTGTTTGGGGTTCTCAGATATCTTAGGAGGATGGAGGTGTTGGCAATGCTTTCTCCTCTATGCCTTAGAATAAAAATGGTGGATTGTACACTTAACCAAAGAATGTAAAGTCAATGCCATTCTAGGATCTTAGGGCTGATCTATGAAAGATGATGATTCAAGCATCTCAGTAAGAATTAAAACCATAAAACTCTTGGAAGAAAACTAAACGCGGACCTAAGTGGCATTATCGCTGTTGGTAGTTACTTGTGTACCACATCGACAGTAGAGGTAGCAAAAGAAAAACTGAAGGGGACTATGCAAAAACACTGAAAACAACCATGCATCAAATGACATTGTCACAAGGGTAAAACTGATTTGCAGAATAGAAGAAACTCTTATAACTGACAATGGGTTAA
The DNA here is from genome assembly GCA_902168325.1 of Peromyscus nudipes. Taxonomy (NCBI): domain Eukaryota; kingdom Metazoa; phylum Chordata; class Mammalia; order Rodentia; family Cricetidae; genus Peromyscus; species Peromyscus nudipes. The sequence continues at coordinate 40,025 of CABHPH010155367.1, read as the reverse complement.
TAACTAGAATATACAAAGAACTCCAAAAATGTGGCAAAGACAGAAGGAGTTTAAACATTGTGGTGATATTTTATTTGTGCTGAAATGTGATATTTTATTTGTATGTTAATAAATAAAGTTTGCCTGGAGATCAGAGGTCATATCCAGCCATAAACAGAAGTCAGGCGGTGGTAGCACATGTCCTTAATCCAATCACATGGCAGGCAGAGTCTCTGTGTGTTCAAGGACACAGCCAAGCATGGTGACACATGCCTTTAATCCCAGTACCAACCATAGGGACCTGGAGGTCTGAATAGACAGGCAGTGATGAGGAAGTGAGGTGGCTGGGTTAAGAGCCAATGAGAAGGCAGAACAGCAAGGCAATAAAGGTGCAGGTTAGACAGGAAGAGGCTCTCTTGGGAAGCTACGGCAACATGGTGAGCTAAGGTTAGTTGGCAGGTATTGCTCTGATCTCTATGGCTTACACTCCTGTATTTGGCTCTGTGTTTCTTATTTAATAGGACTGTTTAGAAATTTGTCTACAATTGGCACCCAATGTGGGGCCTGAACCCACAACCCTAAGATTAAGAGTCTCATGCTCTACCGATAAGCTAGCTGGGCCTGGGGCCTGTAAACTCCACCTGAGCTGGGGCCTATAACCCCTGGCCTGTAAGGCTACCAATGGTTTTTTTAAAATGAATTCTAGCCACATGGTCAAACAGAGGGCTTGTCATAGATAGTATTAGATGTCAACTTGACACAAATCCAGAGTCACCTGAGAAGACAGATGCTCAGTAGAGAAATTGAACAGATCAGATTGCCCCATGGCCATAGCTATGATGTCTATGGGGCATCTTCTTAGTTGATAATTGATATATGAGGGCCCAGTCCACTGTGAGCAGTACCACTCCTATTCTAGTAGGCCTGGACTACATAACAAAAGTAGCTGAGCAGGCCAGAGGTAGCAAGCTAGGAAGCAGCATTCTTCCATGGTTTCTGCTTCAGTTTCTGCCTTGAGCTCTGACTTCACTTAATGGTCTACTGTAATCTGTGAGCTGAAATAATTCATTCCTTCCCTAAATTGCTTTTGATCAGGGTGGTTTATCACAGCAACAGAAAGACTCAAGCAGAAATTCATTCCACAAAGCACAAATGGCAGATTAAGCACATGAGGAGATGTTCAGTGATATTAAGAAGATCACTATATATCAAAACCACAATGTACCACTTTTCACCTACTGGGAAGGTTATCACACAAGCATGTTTGCAGGTGCAAAATATTGAGAACAAGTATTGGCAAGGAGACAGAAAATCATAATCCTGACACTGCTGGTGGTAATATAAAAATAATATGACCATTATGGAATCCAGAATAGCAGTTCTTCAAAAATAAACTGGAAAATTACCATACTGTCTCTGGATATATAACCCAAAGAATGTAAAACTCATGTATATGTATGCCCATTATACAGGCACTTGATTTGAAGCAGTCAAAAGGTGGAAATGATCCCCTGACAGGTGAATGAGCAAACAGGTTGTGGTTATATGTACATAGAACAGACTATGTGACTTTAAAAATGAAGGCTTTAAAAATGGAACAGAAATGAACACAAAAGAGAATCTCTTAAGTAGAAGAAGCAAATCATAGAAGGACAGATATTGTGCACTACCACATCTGTGAGATATGTATAGCTGTCATGCTCACAGACACAGAAACTGGAGGCCACAGGGGCCAGAAGATAGTGAAACGGAGAGTTGTTACCTGACTGTGGAGTTTTAGTGTGGGAAGATGAAAAAGTCCTAGAAATAAATGGTAATGATGCTCTGCACAACAGTGCAAACATAATTCATACCACTGAGTTGTACACTTACAAATGGTTATGATTATTAAATCTTATCTTACATAGGTTTATCCACAACTTAAAGTTTTTTAAATATAAATGATAATAGCACGTGGAATAGATTCTGAAAAGACCACTATAGGGAACTGGAAAGTTCAGAGTTTGAGAATACTCTGTGATGTTGTAGAGAATCTGGGTTCGATTCAAAGCACCCACATGGTGGCTCACAGTTGCCTGTACTCGGGGATTCTATGCCCTCTCCCGGCCCGTGTAGGCAATGCATGTATGGAGTGCACAGACAAGCAAGCATAACTATGGTGATATTTTATTTGTATTAAAATGTGATTTGTATGTTAATAAATAAAGTTGCCTGGGGGTCAGAGTTATTAGAGCCATAGCAAAAGCTAGGCGGTGGTGGTGCAGGCCTTTAATCCCAACACTTGGTAGGCAGAGCTAGGTAGATCTCTGTGTGTTCAAGGATACAGCCAGCATTGGAGACACACGCCTTTAATCTCAATACCAACCATAGAAGACCTGGAGGTCTGTACAGACAGGCAGTGACGAGGTGGTCATCTGGTTGGGTTTACAACCAATGAGAAGGCAGAACAGAAAGTCTATATAAAGACAAACACACAGGAAGTAGGTCTCTCTCGGCTGAAGAGGATTGCTGAAGCAGGAAGGGTAAGGCTCTTAGCTCTGACCTCTTGGGCTTTTATATTTACATTGGCTCTGTGTTTCTTATTGAATAAGACAGTTACTTCTACACATAACCCCCATGTATGTAAAATAAAAATAAATCTCTTTTGAAAGCCCACTTCAGCCTTAGTCACTGCTGTAGTTGGGAGCTGAAATATTCCCTAGGGGCCCTTGTGCTAGGGCTGGCTCCACAGCCCACTGTGTGGGAACTGGTGGGGCATGTAAGGGATGAGGCCTGGTAGAGGAAGTTAGGTCACTGGTGGGAACATCCTTAAAGGAGGTATTTGAATTCTGGCTTGTTCCACTCCCTTTTCCTTATGTCCTCCAGGAGTTGAACAGGCTCCCTCTCCTGCATTTTCTCCATAATCTATCACCTCACCTAAACCTCCAAAATGATGGACCAGCCAATCTTGAACTAGAGTCTCCCAAATTGTGAACCAAAATAAGCTTTTCCTCTTTGAAAGCTGACTCCCTCAGACATTTTTTTCACAGTGCCAGAAAGCTGATAAACACGGTGACATGTTTTAGTGCTTTAGAACTATCATGTCAGAGACTTGAATTATGCCAAATAAATTGATTATGTGATTAAAACTAGTTTTTCAGAGATGTGGCCTGCTGAGAAATTCCATTCCTGTGAGGAAAGACAGGCCAAGGGAGCTTGTGGTCATATTATGAGTGTACTCTGTTCCGTGTTCTTTGATACCTTCCAGTACGGTCCCCTTTGTGTTTCACTATGACTATCAAAACCAGTAGGCCACATATCCTGTGACTGCGGCCTCCACGACAGATGACTAGAGCAAGTTCCTGACCCAGACTGAGTCAGTTAGAGGCCTGTGCCAATTAATCTGGAATTGTGAGAGAGACAACGTGAAAAGGGGAGAAAACGAGGACAAAAGCAACCTCTGTAACACTGCCTGCCCTGGGATGTATCATCTCTAGTAGAGGCAGAAGGCAGTAGATGACTTCCTAGAGTATAGAGGAGGTAAAATTGCACAACGAAGAGCCACTTCCAAGATTATGATTCATCTTGCCCTTGATGTCACTTTCTTAATCTTGTTCACTCACTCACTATGATACCAACAAGTGGCGACTGCCAGGTCTTGACCTGTGGAGGGAGCCAGGTTGCAAGGAACTGAAAGAGTTCTCAGGCAATGATTCCAACAATCTACAAGGAACTAGATCCTTCAAAACCACCCCCGCGAGTCAGTTTAGGAGCACACAAGAGTCTGCAGCCCTAGTCTAGTCAACACTTGGACTGCCAGTGTGGATAGGTGAGATGTTGAGGAAGTGATGCTCTGAAACCCACACCTGGGTTCCCAATCCATCTTACGTATGATGTAATAGGAACCTGTCACTTTAAGCCACCAAGTTTTGTGCGACTTGGTACACAGTAATGGATGACAAATATGGATGTACAGAGGTGGTAACACAAGTCAAAATGTGTACATGTGACAGCTAGGAATGGCCACGTTGCACCCTGGAGATGAAAGAGCAGAAAATGGGTCTCAGTGGAAAGAGACCAATCAAGGCTCAGTATGGGCAGTAGTCAAAAGCTTGAATGGGAACTGTGTGGGTTCCCTGCCGGCTCACCGCTTCCCCATTACAGTCTTCACTGCAGTGTGGCTGATTTCACACATTTCTGTTCTGTGAAATCCCAGAGACTTGATAATAGCTCACCTGCATTTACTTGATTCGCCTCGTTTAATTTGCAGACCTAACAATCAGAACGTCTAAAGGCAACTAGCAATCAGAACTTAGGAGGAGGCATCAAGTTGAACAGCTGCACTTTTGAAGGCAATCCATGCTTGACAATGACTTTGACATTTAAAGAGGCTCTTGGCTCAAGAAGCACCCACATGTTCTGAGCCACTTGTCTTTGTCACAGGAAGCTAAACCAGTGTCAAGAGCATCAGTTCTACCTACTGTTCAATCAATGACCAAACACAGCAATATCTATTCCACAGGTGCTGACTCAGAAATTTGTTCAGAACTTGATGTTCCCAGCTGAAAACCATCTGAAATGCTCAATATTGCGGTTGACATGTAACAAATTGTCACCCCTTCCCCTAAAAAAAACATTGCCATGTTCTTGCTTATTATATGATGCAATGGAAAAACATACCCAGAGGAGGCATATTTTAATTCCGAGAAGCAGCCTAACTACATAAAAAGTACCATTCTCTCTTAATCCACTTAGACTTCTTTGCTGTCTTCTGTTTTAATGCCATGTCACTGCCTAATCACTCACCATTGTGACAAAATTCAAAGCAGTTTGCATCCTGCAAGCTTGGCAATAAAACAGGTTTAAAAGCAATAAACATCTCTGAAACAATTCATCAAGCCCGAAAAGGGTGCCAGAATGAGTTTGGGAATGATAGGTTTGAATTTTTTAAAACAAATTGTTCTTGGGCTTGGATTTAAACACCACGAATATATGTTCATAGTCAAGTTATAAGCCCTGAAAAATGACCTAGACCCCAGGAACAAATACAAATGCCACTTAGTGGTTCTTCGATGCTGGTAGACATCCCCTTGGTCTCTTCAGACACACATCCTTGTGTCATCGGGATTTTTGCCTTATCCTTTATTTCTGCATTTAACGTTCATCCATTCACTGTCAGACTGAGAAATCCAGGTTTAGCACGCCACAAAAGTGTTTGTCATGATTGCTCCCCTGCTTCCACTAGTCCCAGGGCCTCAAGCTTAGTGAAAATTGCCCTCCACTGAGAGTCATAGCCAATATTCCTTCCAAGTCCCAGGCAACCAAATGTGAGGAAAGTGGTCGTGCATCAGACAGTTAAAGAGAGGTGGGGACAGACTGCTGAGGTCACATTTGGGAGCCCCGTGATATTCTTCATGGGTTCGTGTTATATGCTTATGTGTGTTTGTAGAAAGGTGTGTGTGTGTGTGTGTGTATGTGTGTGTAGGTCAGACCTGGGGTGTCATTCCTCAAGCAGCTTCTACCTCCCATCTTTTGTTTGAGGCAGGGTCTTTCACTGGTCTAGGACTTTGCCAAGTGGGCTATTGCATCTGCCCAGTAAACTCAAGGGATCCTCCTGTCTCCGCCTCCCCTCTCATGGCAGCTGAGATTACAAATGCACACCACCTCTTCCAGCTACTCACACAGGTTCTGTCCTCATGCTTGGAAGACACTTTACCAAGTGAACCATCTCTTCAGCCTTCTTTAGGTTTCTTTGGCAGCTGTGGTGGTGGTGGCGGCGGTGGTGGTGGTGGTGGTAGAGGTAATAGTGGTATGTGTTAGAATCAAGCCTGCATCCTTGCTTATGGCAGGCAAATGATCTGCCACTGAGATAGATCCCAGCCCCCACATTGTACTATGTAATAGCATTCTTCATCCACAGTGGCCATCTTGGTCTTGGTTCCCTAGTGTATCAACCATGTTGCACAGCAGGAGTCTGTGCGCCACTCCAGCTAACAACAGTATGCATCAGACCTAAAAGGCACCTTACTGCTGTGGAATAATCCTTTTGTACACTGTAAAGATTTGTCACAATTGGTTTAATAAAATGCTGATGGGCCAGTAGCCAGGCAGGAAGTACAGGTGGGGTGACCAAACTACAGATGATGGGAAGGAGAAGGGCAGAGTCAGGAGCTGCCAGAAGATTCAGAGGAAACAGATGAACATGCCATGCCAATAAAGGTACTTCGTCGTGACAGAGAGTAAATGAGGAATATGTGTTAACTTAAAATGTAAGAGCAAGTTAATAATAAGTCGAGCTATGAGTCAAGCATTTATAATTCATATTCAGCCTCTGAGTCAATTATTTGGGACTGGGCAGTCAGGACAAGAAATGTCCATCTACACCCTACCTCAATTTCCCCCTCTTTTCTTTTTTCAACGTTGATTAGTTTCTAAATTGCTATTATCAATTCAACCTGAAAAGTTCTCAGCTGTGCACCTGTCAAACACATAGGACTCTGCTTGCCTCCTGGCTCAACCTTAAACTACCTTAAACTGGTGCTCTGAGGCTTGTGGAGACATAGCTGTGAATATTTATGTAGGAACAATTCTGGGGAGTGGGGTGATAGGACAGTGACTGGGCAGAGGAGGTAAAGAGCTGCCCTGAATATGGGCATCATCATCAAATGGCCTGGGGTCCCAAATGGAAAGGAGATGGGGAAGAAGAAGGCCGTCAGCAAACACAGGCAACTCCCTTTCCTTCCTGAGTGTGTCTGTCTCCACATCAGTCATCCAGAGATACCACACTCCATCTTTCTGGCATTTCAGCATGGACTTATCACCAGTAACTCTTCCAGATATGTATCATGTCTACTTCTAGAGAATCATGAGTAATACACACACTTTCTGTAAATTGTAGCTCTATGACTTGAGGAAGCTTAGCCACACTACAACTCTATTGCCTCCTTCTTTGGAGACATTTCCCTCTACATTATTAGCCGATCTTCATTCTCTCTCTCTCTCTCTCTCTCTCTCTCTCTCTCTCTCTCTCTCTCTCTCTCTCTCGTTTCAACATTTAATTTTTCTTTATGTGTATGTGTCTGTATACCACATGTGTATGAATCTGGAGTCACAGGAAATTGAAAGCCACCCACTCCATGGGAGCGCTGGGAACCTAACCCAAGTCTTCTGGAAAAGCAGCACACACATTTCATCACTGAGCCTTCTCTCCAGCCCCTTCTCTGTATAATTCTTGTCCCCACCCCCTTGTATTTTACATGAAATTCAGATTCACATCAAGCCTGCCACTACTCAAGAGTGTTCATTACAAGTTGAGATTTGATCAGCTTCATACGTCTAATTATCTTCATTACCGCTGGCTTCAGTACAGCTTTCTGCAGTACTAGGAACAAAAATAGCCTCCCTTTCCAAAAGTGCACTCCGCACAAGTGGCAGCAGAAATTGTCTAAAGGACCTTCCTTACAGGACCCGCTTTGTCCCGTGTGTGTTTCATGTCTCATTCCAGACCCTTAGTTGCTTAACACCCAGAGCTTTCACTTGTCTCCCTTCCGTCAGCGTGGGTGCATCCTCCTCCACCTGGGTCCTGCTAGGACCCTACTTCTTCCTTGCTGCAGTTGCTGTGGCTTCATAGTCTCAGATGTGCACTAGTCCAGATGTGTAGCTGAGGGGTGCAAGGGATAAACACGCTGTGCAGGTCAGTTTTCATCAATGGACTGTGGAAGCCACTTAAATCATCTGAAGAGACTGTTGAGAAACTGTAGTGCTGTATCTTTTGTCATGGAGGGCAACAGGCTCAGTGTTTGCTTGCTCTCCCTCTCTGCCTCACACCACTCCTTCCTATTCCCTGGGATTCACTCCTTAAAATTATGTTAGCAAAAATAAAACATTGGTTTTGCTTTTTATGGAATAAGACTAAGACACACACACAAACGAACATGTATATATGCGTAGATGCACACAGAAACATCTATACCCATATATGTACATTCATGAGTACACACAGGTGTGCAGATATGCACACATGCATCCACACGCATATACATACACACTTAGCTTTCAGAGAAATGCAACAACTTTTATGCAGTTGACTACAAAACAAGCAATGCGAAATAAAAGCCAAGGAAACAACAAAGAAAGTAAGACAATAATTAAAATCACTCAGAAGTTGTTACCATTCTTATTTTTTATGTCCTTGGGCACAATGGCAAGACTTTTGCTTTCATAATATTTTGGGCTTTAAAGAACATAAATCATCTCACCTCGTCCTGAGTTAGGAGTTAGGAAGACAGGCATTGTGGGGTGTGATATATTAAGGAGCGAGTGTCCACAATGCACACACCTAAGAACAGAAGAATCAATGCTGGTATTTCAGCCGGACGGCTTAGGGAAGACAGGGACGTGTCTCCAGCAAAATATTACGAGCTTCTTGGAGCAGATCACACAGAGAGGGCTGTAGCTTTTGTATGTGTCTAGCCCTGAGTAAGTTAACCCACTTCGTAAGTTCTTTACAATTGCATTATTTAAACTTGTTTTTCACAATGTACTTTATGATGTTAGGATAGCAGGTAGCTTTTCCTCAAAGCCAACTTAGAAATTGCATAAGAAACAGCATAGACTGAGTTTATTGCCACAAAACCACAAGGATCCAAATGTTTGATTGATGAGGTCAGGAATCCAGGTATAATCCTAACTGGAGCCATCATGACTTGAATGCCCGCTGTTTCTTTGTGAGGCTACTAGAGAAGTCAGCAATCGTTACTTTGAAGAGCTTCATGTCTCAGTCCATTGTGTGAGAATTAGAATATGGCTCTCATGGGAGCAATAGCTCATATGGTGATTAAGTCCTCAAACCAAAATTTCAATGCCTGTTTAACCTCTTGCATACTCAAATCCTATTTCGAGGGTATTTTGGTAAAAGGAAGGAGGAGAGGAGATAAGCTTCCCTGGGACTTCTTGGCACAGTGACATCCTGAACTATCTGAAGAGGGCACTGTTATCTGGGCATTCTTTGGCTTTCCTTTCTTCAGCTCTTTCCCAGCCTTCCCTCTCAGAAGACAGCCTGAAAAGAAAGCCCACACATTTCTACCACTACCATCTACCACTCTATCAGGTCTTCTCCCTCAGTCTTGGAGTCTTAGGATGGATACTGTCTGCCCAGCTCAGTCACACAACTGTGGGACCAGCCAGTCACATCATCATCCAGCTGGAGGACCTGTTCTAAAGGCCAGGTTAGTACCAACTGTTAATACAAGAGAATCTGTTAACACACATCAGCAAAGGAAACATTGCAGGGCCTGACACCCAAACAGACACAAACTTCTAACCCACAGCTCTTTAGACTCGGAGATGGGTCCCCATCTCATCTGAGATGGGTTGTGTAAATGAATAGGGGTGGGTCATAAAAATTTGGCTAAAGGACAATTTTCAAGATAGGCAATGGCCAAAACTGAATTCAAACTCAGAAGTGTCAAGGATCTGAGGTGTCCCTGGAAACATTCATGAGTACTGCATCACGTGACTTCACTGCAGCCTGGGTTCTGAACATAAAACATGCCCACTTCACATGGTACCAGTGGTGATATTATTCAACTGGAGTCAATGCTACCTCCAAATACTTCAGTGCAGGTTTGAAACTATCATACATTAAGAACTGCAGTGTTTTTACTATATGTGAAAAGGTTTCTACTGTTTAATAAGCATAATTGTTTGATTACAGAAAAACAGACCTCTGCTTTCCCATGTCCATTCCTCATCATACAAGTACCAAACTAGCATATTTTTTATTCAATTGTATTAAAATATTATCTTAAACTTCTTGTTTAGGTTACACAAAAAGTTGTTAAATGAAATTTGGGTTGAGATTAGGACAGAGTTTCTAGTAATTTCTGAAATGTTCCTAAATATATTTCAGCCATTCTATAAAAAACACATGAAAAGTGGTGTTATGGGTGACTGACTCTGAGAAATGCTGAAGATGCTCTATGTCTTGCAGTATCAAATATTTAGCTAAGATTTAATTCTTTACATGAAAATAAATAGGCAAGGCCTGGAGAGATGGCTCAGTGGTTAAAAGCACTTGCTGCTCTTGCAAAGGACTCAGGTTCCAATCCTGGCATCCATATCAGACAGCTCATAATGGCCTCTTACTCCAGCTCCAAGGGATCGTATGCCTTCTCCAGGTCTCCAGAGTCACCCGCTCATGCGGCATCCACACAGATATGCATCACAGACAAAGATACAAATAAAGTTGAATAAATGAGCACACCCATCTCATTTTGGTTTTGTCTATTTGTGTAGCTGTGTATCCTGAGTCACATGAACATTTCTCAGGTGAAAGGAGTCCCAAGTGGAATATGGCAGCTCAGTCTACAGTCAGCCACATGAGGAAACACCATTTGACAATGACCCTGAGACTGAGCTCTCAGAGCATCAAAAACCAGGATCCACCAAAGAGCTCCCTCTGTTCCATATTCCCTGTCAAATGTTGGCCATTTGCTTCTCCAGGATCCTTTTCTCTATATGAACCACCTGAGGTGATTCCTACTCTCTGTGGCTTCTCTACTTCTCAAATTACAAAAGTGCTTTATTTAAAAAAAAAAAATGCTGGCAGCTGGAGAGATGGCTCAGAGAGCTGGGTGTTCTTCCAGAGGACCTAGGTTTGGTTCCCAGCACCCATACAGTAGCCCACAAGCATCTGTAACTCCAATTCTAGGCTTTCCAATGTCTTCTTATGGCCTCTGTAGGCATTGCAATAAGCGATACATAGACATACATGCTGGGCAAAGCACCTACATACATTAAATATAAATAATTTTTTAAAAACAAATTTCAGTTGATGTGTTTCTATTGCTTCTGTATCAGTAAGAGAGCATCAGCTAGAAGAAAGAGAAGTCAGGGCAGGCCTGACTGGTGCCTGTTGCCAATCTTTGAGAATTGGCAACACTAAAGAGTATAGAAGGACAAAATATGGACATCTAAGTATAATGTCTGTTATAGAAATATGAACTTATTTATTTTCAAGATAGTCAAGTGGTAAAAGATACTAGATTGATTTGCATTAAGTTACAGAGAATAGCTCACCCTACCCTGAGTAAGTCCCAGTGAACACTGGGAACCCCTACGTCCTGATGGATGCTCCTCTTCCTCTGCAACTCACTTTTCCCAATTCTAGGACTCAAAGCAATGCTCTGAGTAAAATGTCTTCAAAAATTACCCATAAAAAAGCCATTGTTCTGAGGGCCATGCTGTCACCAGAGCCATGCTGATCTGAGTGGTCTGTGCTGCCTCCCCAAGCTTTGGGCAAAGGCCATGTCTAGGTCCATGGTCCTAATGCAGTTGGGGTCTGTGTTGATGTCTGTGGTCCCTGTTACCACAGGGGTCCATAGAAACCATGTGTGATGAAATCAGATGCTGTGGGATGGTCTGTATGTCAAACATGTTGCTTATTGGTCAATAAATAAAACACTGATTGGCCAGTGGTCAGGCAGAAAGAAGTATAGGCGGGACAAGGAGGAGAGAATTCTGGGAAGTGGAAGGCTGAGGAGACACTGCCAGCCGCCACCATGACAAACAGCATGTGAAGATGCCGGTAAGCCACAAGCCATGTGGCAAGGTATAGATTTATAGAAATGGATTAATTTAAGATATAAGAACAGTTAGCAAGAAGCCTGCCACGGCCATACAGTTTGTAAGCAATATAAGTCTCTGTGTTTACTTGGTTGGGTCTGAGTGGCTGTGGGACTGGCGGGTGAGAGAGATTTGTCCTGACTGTGGGTCAGGCAGGAAAACTCTAGCTACAATCAGAGGGCCATGCTGAAGCTGGTCCTGCCCTTCTCTGTCCCTGCCCTTTGCTGGACACTGCAGCAAGAAAGCTGGTCCTGACTCTCACAGGAGAGCTGCTCCCCCTACTTGGGAGAGATGGCCCAGATGGCCCTACTTCTCACCATGGTGTGGGAGAACTGGTGACATGGGCGTAGGAGAACTGGTTCCACCCCTCATTTAAGGGGGGTAGCCCCAGTGGCTCAGACTGACCAGCTCAGCTACCCCCCCAGACCCACATCTTGGGCCTTGGATTGGCCTACCCTAATATCTATCCCATCTATGACTTGCTGGAGTGTGTGAAGGTCTGTGGAACAAGATCTCAGTGATTCAGGTAGCAGAGGGATATCCGAGAGGAGTCTTAATGAGGGTCCAGTGATGAAACCAGAGACCTTGAACCAGACCAATGACTCGTTGCAATGAACATTTGCAAGGAAAGATAATTGGACAAAAGGATCTACTGTGTGACATACTGAGGCTCCTAGTGCCACTAAGATGAAAGAAGAGGTGTTGGAGAGGCAGGACAGATGGAGGGATGAAGTAAAGAGGTTTATTGTTTGGTTGTTTTTTTTTTTAATTTTCTTTTGAGGTTTAAGAGTGAAGAGCAGATATGGAGGGACTGGGAAATTAGTGGAATTGGAGTACATGATGTGAAATTCTCAAAGAAACAATAAAGAAATTATGTTAAACGTTTTAAAAAGCCATTGTTGGTATCCAATGGTGAAAACAGTCTGATATAAATAGCCATTGATCTGCCCTTGGTGTCCTTCAGCTTAGTGATGGAAAGAAAGAGAAATAGGATTTATGCCTATGACCCTAGCCTGTCAGCCATGCAACCTGACCGTCCTTTGACCAAAGCCAGTGGTACATTAGAACACAGCAGGTTTATGACTCCCAGCACAGACTGGAGATAGAGAACATAGCCTGACATTCTCTGATCAGCCCAACAGGACTGATGCAGTCCAACATCTCGGGAAGCTACAGATTTCTTGCAGAAAGGCAAGGGCAAAACAGGGTAAGAGGCCGGATGGAGCAATGACCTCGCCCTCGATCAGCAGCTTGAGATGGTCCTGACAACACTCTGGTGCCTGAGTGACAGGCCATGCATAGAAGTCTGGGGGTGGGGCAGGGAAGACTGAAATGCTAGTGTAGTCCAGCAGTGTCAGAGAGACACCAGACAAGGCCCTAGAGAGAAAATTTGTGCCAGGAGGCCTTAGATTCATGTCAGCTTTTATGTTTTTAAAAACATTCTAGAATCCGACTTCTCTAGTAATGAAGGGCTCTTATAATCTATATCCACATCCTCGATAAATCTCAGGCTCTCTCTCCTTTGGAAATTTTAGCATGTTATAAATCACTGAAGGCTGGAGAGATGATTCAGGGAGTATTAGTCAGGGTTGGCTAGAGTAACAGAACTCATAGAATGAATCTCTCTCTCTCTCTCTCTCTCTCTCTCTCACACACACACACACACACACACAC
>CABHPH010155367.1:0-26668 GCA_902168325.1 Peromyscus nudipes | reverse complement strand
TCACACACACACTCTCTCTCTCATATATATATATATATATGGCTTATAGGCTGCAGTCCAGCTAATTCAACAATGGCCAGCAATGACCAGAAAGTCCAAGAATACAGTAGTTGCTCAGTGCACAAGGCTGGATGTCTGGTCTTCAGTATATGCTGGAATCCTGAAGAAGAACGTTCTAATGCCAGTGAAGGGATGGACTTGCTAGCAAGGTGAGGGCAAGCAGGCAATGAGCAGAAGCTTCCTTCTTCCATGTCCTCATATAGGCTGCCAGCAGAAGGTGTGGCCCAGGTTAGAGTTGGATTTTCCCAGATCAAATGATCTAGATTAATATTATGTTTTCCTCCTCAAGATACAGATTAAAAGTGTGTCTTTTCCCAGTTCAAGTTATCTGGATTAAAACTGTATCTCCCTATCTCAAAGATCCAGATTAGATGTGAATCTTCCTACTTCAAGTTAAGCAAAAACCCCTCACAAGTGTGCCATTTTGGGGTTTTAGTTAATTTCAGGTGCAGTCAAGTTGACAACCAAGAATAGCCATCACAAGTGGTTAACAGCAAGTATTACTCTTGCTGAGAAACTGAGTTCAGTTCACAGACCCACATCAGGCAGCTCACAACCATCTGTAACACCACTTCTAGGGAAACCAAAACCTTCTTTTGGCCTCTACAGGCACTACACTCGCATACTCATACCCACACATAGACACACACATACACAATTAAAAAATATATAAAAAATCTCTAAATCTGTCATTTAATGAGTATGGGACACTCTGATATCCTTTATTCTCCTTTCAGTATTTATAAAACTTATGGAAAGTTCCAACCTGTCTCCCTGAGATGAGAAGACCTAGAAGATGGGAGTTCTCAAGAGTCTGATGAGGAACTGCCATGGAAATGGTGAGATACTCCAGAGGAAAGCAGTGCTTGATGGTGGACCTCCTGACAGCCCCAACCTTGTTGCTACCAAGCCTGTTTGAGAAAGGAAGTGCTTTTTGATGGGCAGTAAAATGATTGGGGTGAGTGATGTTTGAACTATAGCTCTACTGATGCTGAATAGAAATAAAAGAAATCTTACAAAGTCAACCAGGAAAAAAAAAACAAAGGATTTGGCAATAACTATCAACAAATAGTGTGGTGGTGCATGTGAGTATCTAGAACACTCAGAAAGAAGAGGAAGAGGAAAAGGAGGAAGGGGAGAGGGGAAAAATGGATCAATAAAGAATCACTTTCTCCAAAGAAATCCTGAGGAAGAAATTAATATTACTTGTTCCAAGAATTTCAGCACATTTAATTCAGCAAAGATTATGGAGTCCCTGCTATGTACAGGGCTCTGTGTTAGGTGTGTATCCACAATGTGGGCCACTCAATGCTAAGGACAATGTTTTCTAGTTGGTAAGAACTTTAGAGACTCTCTTCCCTTTGGAATCTATGTGGAAATACTGTACAAGCAAAAGTTTTGTCTTTCCTTTGAGATGTTTCCTAACTTGGTGAGGAGCAGAGCTCATATTTACACTGTAGCAGCATCTGTGGGAGCTCCAGAGAGTTTGAGGCAACTATAAAGTGAATAATTGCTGTGTGGAAAGTTCGTTCCTATACAATGACATCAAACAGACAATCTGAGCCTGCAAGCAGACCTGCAGAAGGGAACGTGCCCTTCCGAGCTAGCCCTCTACATAGCCTCCCTGGCAGCACAGATGGCGCAGTCTGCACTGCCACAGCCCATGGCAATTACTGGTTCTGTTGTTGCCGGCTTATTCACTCTCTCTGTCTAGACTTCAATTTCTGGAGCCTTTAGTGACTCATTTTTCAAAAAAAAAATGCAAGTCATTTCACTTTGCTTTGCTTTAAGCTCTATATAACCTAATATTTAATGTGCTCTGAGCAATGTTATGTGTACCTCATCAAAAAGCAGTCTATAGACTTCCAAGAACACCAGATGATGTTGACTTTGATCATAATCTCCTATTAACCTCTTATTGAAATCTCAATTTTATGAAAAGTCATATCCCAGGCCCTATTCAGAACTGCAGTGTTGGCCTGGGTACCTTCAACGATGCTTTTCTATCTTTTATTTAGTTGGCAATAACTCTAAAGGCCATAATTTCATATTTGGTTGAGTTTTGAGTTGTTCAATTTGATAAGTTACCATTCCCTCAAAACCTAACTCATTATCTTAAAAGCCTTGAATGGCCAAATCATAAAGTCTGAGTGTTTGAGGCAGAGTACTGGGCCAGCCAGTACAAAATCTTACAAAGTGTATCCAGTAGCAACTGACTCTAACTGTATGAACACATTATGGATGCATGCGAATAAGAGTATGCAGGTAGAGGGTTGAGCTGCTCTAGTGTTCATGGGACAAGGGTCTGTCCTTTTACTGCCTGCAGATGGTCAGTTCTAACTAGAATTAGAGGCATGGAGTAATGTGGAATAGTTTCATCACTGGCTTTCTTGTGGCACATATCTATGCTTGTATTGTGTTCTCATGAGAATAGTCTTTAGTCTCACCATGGGATAGCGCCCTCAGACTCATAATGCAGAACATCAGAAATCATTTCCTGAGGTGATTCAGAAATTTGACTTTCCTTCAAGACCCTTTTTCTGCTAATTCTAAAGATTTGAAACTGGTGTGCCTGTATTTCTACATACTTATTTACTATAACTAGAATTTAGTCTTTTCTCAGGAATGTTGCCTTTTATTTCAACATTTTCATTTTTAAATCTACTTATTAATCACTTTTTATCATCTATCCTTTTAATAAAAGTTTGTAGCCAGGCAGTGGTGGCACATGCCTTTAATCCTAGCACTCTGGAGGCAGAGGCAGGTGGATCTCTGTGAGTTGGAGGCCAGCCTGGTCTACAGAGCAAGATCCAGGAAAGGCACAAAGCTACACAGAGAAACCCTGTCTCAAAAAAACAAGTTTGTTAAGGGTCTATAATAAGTCAACAATCACTCTTAGACCTAATATAGAGTCCTAACTAAAACAAGATCTTTGCTTTCAGAGATTTTTATGGACGTGGAGATAATAATTTAAAGTGTTATCAAGTGCTGAAAACCTCATACCATTTCTTCCTTTAGTCATATGAGGGAGGCATGAATAGTCCTATTTTACAGCACATGAACATTCTCTTTGTTTCATTGGCTTTAAAATCTCATGTTTTGATTACCTTTATTGTTTCAGGGTCTGTTTAGTAATACCTACTAACACACAACAACTACTTGCTCATTGTTCATGATTGGTTTTGCCACATGGGGTAATACCTGGAATATTCTGGCGTTCCATCTTCATTTAATTATAGGTCCAACAATTTTACCTCAGCAAAGCCCTGCATGATTCCACAGAGAAGTCCCACTTCTGGTGTGAATCCACAGTTAAGGAGGCCTCTAAGCAAAATGACTCTATTTTCCTGACAAACAGGCCAGGGGAAAAAAAGCTTTTAAATTCACTAGAGATGACTTGTTTGAGCATCTCCTCCCTGGTCCCTGTTGTGCTTTACACACATGAATTATACGGGTGATTTGAATCAAGAAGGGGAAGGAAGAGTTGCAGTGTTGATGCCCTCCACACCCCCACCAATGTAGAGAAGTTGATAAGCAGGCTGTTAACTGAATAATGCTTTGCAATGTGAGATTCAGTGTTGGCTGCAAACGCTAACACCCACCCCCTTTTAATTTGAATATTTCCCTCCTTCCTCCATCTTGCTCCAGGAAGTGTTGGAAGATGGCCAACACTGTTCTCCTATGATAAGTGACAGACTTCAGGAATTATCACTGAGTGCCAGGAACTCTGGTTAAGATTTTTTTTTTCTCTATCTAGCTTAGCTGAATTTCCTTAGGCTAATAAATTAACCTCTGTGAGTGTGTGCCTACCACTTATTTGTCAGACGTTGTTAAAGAAGAATGTGATGAATGTCTGGTCATGTAGGAAACCATTTGTATTTTTAACTACTTTCTTGTTTTTGATAATTATTACCTTGTGTGCTGGTTAGATTTTTGTCAACTTGATGGTAGCTAGCATTGAGGGAAAAGGGAACCTCTTTGAGAAAATGATCCCGTCAGATTGGCCTGTGGGCAACTCTGTGTGGCATTTTCTTGATTAATGATTGACCTGGAAGGGCCCATATTATTGTGGGTGGGGCCTTCCCTGGGCAGGTGGTCCTGAGATGTATTAGAAAGGTAGCTGAGCAAAGCCATGGAGAGCAAAGCCAGTAAGCAGAGCTTGTCCGTGGTCTCTGTTTCAGTTCCTACTTCCAGACTCTTGCCTTGAGTTCCTGCCTGGTATCTCTTCATGATGCACTGTGGTGTGATAGGGGAAGTCAAACAAACCCTTTGCTCCTCAAGTTTCTTTTGGTCTTCACCTTTTAATTACAACAATAGATACAAACTAGGATACCTCAGATGCCTTTTCTGAGTTAGGGTAGTGTAAATCACGTTTTAAGCCATTCTTTTCCCTTTAGATAAATTCCCTCTAACACAGAAGCTTATAAACTCACCATGCAATGCTGCCATACATCACTGATGCTATGAGGGCAGTGTACCTCAAACAAGGCAACTCTTCAACTTGCACCCCAGAGTACAGGAGACAAAGAGCGGCACCATGGTCAGTGTGCAACTTCCATGAAACAAGTTAGAATCACTGAATGTTAGAGACACCAAGAGTTGCTTACAACTACAAAATAAAGCCTCTTTCTAGTGCCTGGGGGCCTCTGGGGCTCAGGTCATCTGAAGGGTAATATTTTCAGCTATGAGCCCGCTCTTCTGCTGCAAGCTTCCAGATACTTTATATATTCAGTGTTTGAGGGTCTAAAGGACACCACTATGGTGTGCAGGCTAGGCTTCACACTGTTTTTATTCCTCATCACTCCAGCTCACCCTACACTGAAGTCCATCTTATGTTTGTAGAGAGCATCTAACTGAAGTATCTTCAAGTGCAAAAGGAGTTGATGTTAAGAATTCTTAAGACCAGTTGTTGAAGAAACAATGCCTTTGATACAGAAAGAATTCTAAGAAAGCCATGGTTTTGATGGCTATAACAGGAACAGAAAAGAGTGTTGATCCCCATGTTCTAAGAATTATATAGATATACGTGTGTTCCTTGATGAGACTGTGGAAGGATAATAAGATACTGTGAAGACAGGTACAACCCCAAGCAACTATAAGTCCCACAGAAGAAATAGATGCTCCAAGATCACAGCACAGCAAGCTAGAATCAGCTTAGGTCAGAGGACACCCAGAGAAGCTGATGCTGATTACTGTGTATTGGTTAGACAGTACTTCAGGACCCAGAGAGGGGCAGGAGAGAATTATGGGGAGGGGTCGGAAAGAACTGCAGAATAAAAGCACAAATGTAGCAAATTAAGGATTCTTTTAGAAAACAGTGAGTCATTCTTTCTAACTGGAGCAAAGCACTCATGAAATCCAGGGAAACAGAACTGTAGCTCTGTGTGGGAGCTGAATCAGAGAGATGCCTCAGGATCTAGGAATAGGAAATGACTTCTGGGAAAGATGTTCTCCATTTTTAACAGAGAACACTGGCCAGAAATGCATCCATTCAACTCCTACATAAATAAAACAGATGTGTTAGTTACAGACAAGAAATAAAATAAAAGGACAAGATGGGTGAAGATATATGAGTTATTCTTTCATTCCACCAAGTCTCCCTCCCCCACAAAACCAATATCACAGTATCACAATAAAAGATCAATAGACCTTCACTACCACTGAGATTGAAAAGAGGACTCTTAGCCAGCCAGGGATCTTAGTGAATTTCTGGAAAGGATGGAAAATTGATGGAGAACCTTCGTAGATTACAAAAAACAACACAGAAGTCCCTTTTCCATATCAAAAAGAAATTCAAAACTCCATAATGGTAGGAGATGGCATGCATGAAAGGGAAAAATCAAGGCAAAAACCTGATGACAGTTAGAAGCTTATCTTTGAAACAACTATGCCTATAAGTCTCTCAGAGTTTCAGCCCTGCCAACATCTCTCATGGTCCTATCAGGAGCTGAATTTACCTCTAGGCTATGGCTGTGAAACAATTCTCTAAAAAAGTTCTAATCCACTAAGAGTAGGCTACTGTGTCAGCCCAAGGGGCAAGGCTTTGGTGTTTGGGTGAAATGGAAAATAAACTCTGGCAACTTTGACAGCATAAAAGTAATGGAGCCACTCTCAGGAAAAATAGGCAAAGTCGTATGTCCTCTCCTAATGTGCATCTGGAGATACTGTCCAAGGGTGATCAAGAGAGCCTTGAACACATTATTTACAGCCGCAAAAGTAAGCCAAACAAGTTCCAAAATTTATAACATAACTCATGAGAACGGAGAAGTGGGAAGTAGAGCTGAGAAAGGAGGAATTCTTTATCTTCATAATGGGAACTTACTGGATCTCTTTACACTTTTTAAAGTGCACAAGAAATATTGCTGGAGTCATATGATGTAGATGCATTGAAGAAGCCACTGGAAGAGGCAACAAAAGATGGCAAGACTTCTAGGCAGTGGGACGTGGCTAGGATGATGAATTACAGAGCTGTAGAAAGACATTTTTAAGTTTGCAAGCTTCTACTCAGTCTGAATGTCTTAAACTATGAATATGTAATTACAGTCAAAATTTCAAAATGTGGAACATTTGGATTTGACACCTAGGCCCAAATGATAAGAATTACTAAAATTTCTTTGCTGACTAAGAACTCTTAAGATAATTACGAATGGGCCAGTGAGATGGCTCAGAAGGTAAGGATGCTTACCACCAAGTCTGCTGACCTGAGTTCAATCCAGGGAACCCAAATAGTAGAAAGAGAGAACCACTTCCTACAGATTGTCCTCTGACATCCACACCTGCAACATGGCACATGTGAGTGTGCACACACATAAATGAATGAATGAATGAATGAATGAATGTAAAAACATTTTTTAAAGATAGTTGCAAGTATTATTAGTGCAACCTGAAGTGAATTTCCTTCTTTGTATATAGCCTGGGCCCTGACTTATTTATTTTATCCCTTCTCTTACACAGTTCTCTCTCTTAGAAATGACAATTTCAAAGGATGTTTTCTTTTTACTGTGTCAGCTTTTAACTGAGCTTTACAGATGTCAATTTAATTAGTAGTATCTAGTTTTACAGATCCCAAGAACAGCTTGGACAAGTACATCTTCCCCTGCCTAAGCTGTAGATATTGCTGGAGGAGTCCCAGTGAATCAAAAAAAGAAAATGATCAATATTCAGGATTAGACATATAGTTGCATGTAAAAATGACTCAAGATGATACCTAAAATTTTTAAATAGGCTAATTTAGACATACATAATTACTTCAACTTCTCTAGCTGGGTTGACTGGATACAGAAATTTGCATGAAAGGACCATGAGGAAAGATTTAAATGAAGTTATTTTCCTAATAAAATTTCAAATAGGCAGATGTTTGCCCCAAGGAGCCATTCAGACAACAGAACTTACATAAAAACACTGTGAGTGCCAAAAAGAAAGAGTGTCTTTAGCCACTGCCTTTTAAAGATACATTCATTGTCCATATGAATGTGGATGGTATTATTTCGAACAGACTACATTCACTTTTGTCCAGTGATAAGTCTTCCACCGGAAAGATCAGGAAAACTTGAAATGTTTACTTTGAAAATTCTCCTGAGGATACTACAGCTTTTAAAATGTTAATTTATACAGATATGCATGACTCAATTAGGCTCACACTCTGAGCAGTGTTCTCTCTGACAAGAGCTGCCTACCATCTGTTAAGTGAACTATTTCCAGTTCTCATGATCCCAAGGTCATCATTTTAGCTACTGAGATTGAAAGTCCCAGTCATCATAAATGTCATTTGCCCCACCCTTCCTCTTATGTTCACTTGGGCCATCATTTTTTCCCAGATTCTTTTTTAATCAACAGATTTGAAAGAAACTCCAAAGGAAAATAAATGCATGCCTAACCAATTCCATTTTCACAGTTGGTGGCTTCGAAACAACCATTTGCTTGCTCTGGTTGGTCTAGAAGGCTGTTTTCTTTTTCTCTAAGACACAAAGTGGTAGAGGCGAAGAAGGCCTTCATTTTCTAGATTTTGTGTTGTGAGTCATCTCAAACCTGTGTGTAGACAGTCATTTTGATCTAGAAGAGCTGGCTACGGTAGAGATACCAGAAGCTCTAATGCTTAATGACCACAGCAGTGGACCATTTATTTGTTTTGCCTAATCTGGGCTTTTACACCTAGGAAGCGCCTAGCAGGCCCCAGGGAGTTGGACATCCTCGCTAAATCTGTCCTTTGGATCTTTGATACCTTCCTGATTTCTTATCAGGAAGTGAGCCATTGAGTTGAAGTAGTCTATAAAATATGTCCAACACATTCCATGTCACAGAACACTGTGGAAGGGTCAAGGGTCATTGGTCCAGTTTTAGGCTTCTCATAGATGAGGTCAAGGATAACTTTGACAAAAACCTCCTTCAGGAAGAGCCATTCTTGCACTGTGTAGAATTGGATCTTGTTCTGGTATTCATACAACACCTCCCCCACTCCCTCAGAGATTCAGTTCAAAACATAGCCATTTTCAGAAGTGGGGCTTTGGAGAAGTGATTACATCAAGATGTCTCTGTAGTCCCCAGTGAATTAAAGCAATATTATACTAAAATTTTGATGACATTACTGCAAGATGATAGAGACTTAGATTGTAGATCACTAGGGCACACTGTCAAAGGTGATATTTTTGTCCCTGAGCACTTACTGTCTCTGTGGCTCTGTTTCCTGGCCACAATTCCATGAGTATCTTTCCCCTTCCACACTTTCTGTTGCAGTATTATTCCTCACCTCAGGCCTAAAAGCAATGAGCTAGCTGAGTTTGGAATGAATCCTCTGAAATCATGCGTCAGAATAAACTTCCCCTCTCTCTCTCTTGTTTACTTCAGATATTTTGTCTGGGTTCAAGCTATAGGAGTCTTTCTTAGCCAGCTGGCAATTCCACTGGGTGTTTGGGACCCTAGGGTAGTCCCAAGACCTTTTTAGGGTGGTCTATTAAGCACAAAAGACATATCCTGGGTTAATACTCCTGTTAGCAAGAAATGGAACTACAGAAGCCAAAAGCAAGGTTAGTACATGTAGGGACTTTTCTAGAACTTTGGAGTTTGATGGATTAGGTCATTGTTCTCTGTTTTGGCAGGTGTTGCTGCCCACATGCTGGGTTCCAAGACTTGAATGGTACTTTCACCATGGCATCAGTTGTGTCAAGGTCAGGGGCCTATTATAACAGCAACAAAATGATGACTGACAGGAGATGTCCCTCAACTGAAGAATGGATAAAGAAATGTGGTACATACACACAATGGAGTACTACTCAACAGTTAAAAACAAGGACATCAGGAAATTTGAAGGCAAATGGGTAGAACTAGAAAAAA
Organism: Peromyscus nudipes; assembly: GCA_902168325.1. Classification (NCBI taxonomy): domain Eukaryota; kingdom Metazoa; phylum Chordata; class Mammalia; order Rodentia; family Cricetidae; genus Peromyscus; species Peromyscus nudipes. The sequence continues at coordinate 17,278 of CABHPH010155367.1, read as the reverse complement.
TCATCCTGAGTGAGATAAACCAGACCCAGAAAGACAAACATGGTATGTACTCACTCATAAGTGGATATTAGCTATAAAATGAAGGATAGCTATGCTCCAATCCCGACCCAGAGAGACTAGGTAACAAGGAGGACCCAAGAGGGGAAGAATGGATCTCCCTGGGAAGGGGAAATAGAAGAGATCTCCTGGGTGGACTGGGGATGAATGCGGATGGGAACATAAGGGATCAGAGTAAGGGGTTGACAGAGTGGGAGAATAATGAAAGAGATAACTTGATGGTGGGTTCATTTCAGGGTCAGGTAGAAACCTGATGCAAGGGAAATGCCCAGCTAAACACTGCACTTCTAAGAGAAGTTACAATTCTTGCAGCACCATTCTTAGTCATGTGAACCTTTTGAACCAGTTGCCTCATGTGTAAACTGAACAGCATGAGAGTGCTCACTTCGTAGTCTGTATGGAAAAGGGATCATTGTGCCCTGGCCTATGGTACGGCACCTCTGTGAGATCCTATTTTCCCTCTACTCCTTTCTTCATGTGTATGTACGTGTGTTTTTCCTCCATGTATGTCTGTGTACTACCTGTACTCACAGGGGCCAGAAGATGTCAGACCTCCCAGAAGTGGAGTTACAAGACAGTTGTGAGTGGTCATGTGAGTATTGGGAATTCAATCCAGAGTCTCTGGAAAGGGAGCGAGTACTTTGAACCATTGAGCCATCTCTCCTTCTATACACTATATTACTTGAGTATTTGTCTTTCTTGAGGGCAGTACATTCCCTTGACCACTTGGCCATTAAGGTTGTTTTATGCCATTTCTCTACCATGATGTGGCATACCACTAATCCCTCCCTCATCTATCTCCTTTTGAACACATCTTGCTTTTTATAGATTCTTTGGTAAATACTCTAACCATCTCCCTTATCATTTTCCTTGCCTTTGTTTGCTTCCTGAGAACAGGGACCAAACTCTGCTTTGCAGTGAGTGACAAGCCAGAACTGTGTGGTGGGCATCATCATCTCCTCCATAACATGTCATTTAATGAGGGGGATGACTTCAGAAATTTTATTTTAAAGTTTTTTATTCTTTTCTTTAATATAAGAATATGAATGGAAGTTTGAGTAAAACTTAGTTGTGGGGTACCTACTTAGCATTCACAGGCCCTGGATATGACTAGGGATTGGAGTAAAATTCAGTGGTATTTACTTAGCATGGGCAAGAACCTAGGTTTAATTCTCACCATCATGAAGAAAAAAACAGTATGGACAGATTCCTTGTACTAGTCAAATAATTTAAAGATGTATAAAGAAAAATTTGCTATTCATACCTGCATCTGTTCTCACCTTATGCCCAGCCTGGAGGACTCAGTGTTAATCAGGCTTATCTTTGTTTTATGTATAGAAGCATACATGTGCATATACACATAATCAAAGTTATTCATATGTAGATACAGTGTTTATGTTATTTTTGTTCTTTCTATCCTTTTTGCATTTATCAAAATGGATTAAACTATTTACAGGAGTTGTGAGCATTCCTGTGTGATAAAATGTTGATATTATTTTTAACAGCTGAATAATAATCTATGGAATGGGTATACTGTATTTGTTTGGTCACTATTAACAGACACTCAGGTCATTGCCAACTCCTATTCCATGGTGAGCGATTGTGGTGGTTTGAATGAGAATGGCCCCCATAGGCTCATAGACTTGAATGCTTGGTCACCATGGAGTGGCACTACTTGAAAGGATTGGGAGATGAGGCCTTGTTGGAGGAAGTGTGTCAGTACAGGTGGGTTTTAAAGTTTCAAAAGCTCATGCCAAGACAAAAGTCTCTCTTTTGGCCTACACATCAGAATGTAGCCCTTACCTACTTCTCTAACACCATGTTTGCCTGCAACCATGCTCCCCACCATGGTGATAATGGACTAAACCTCTGCAACTGTAAGCAAGCCCCCAATTAAATGCTTTCCTTTAGAAGAATGACCATGGTCATGGTGTCTCTTCACAGCAATAGAATAGTAACAAATACAATGGTGCTCCTGGAAACAGCCTTTCATGTGCATCTTTTATACACTGGCCATTTGATTCTGTACTATATATTCACAGGCCTGGAACTTCACATTAAAGAATGTGTGCATGAGCAAGATTTGCTAGAATACTACTCAAACTTCAGCTTTCAAGTACTGATGGACATACCCACTACATACTCCAGACTTTGTTTTGTATTTATAATTTTGTAATGTTTTCCTTAAAGAAGAATGAGTGAAGAGCTAAAGAGAATGAAGCTTGTGAAATTTTTAACCTTTGAAACCCCATGGAACCAGGACCTCCTAATTCATAAATACGTATATTTAGGGTTTTTAAGTCAGTTGTTTGAGAATCCCCTACAATGTATTTTGGTCGCATTCACCTCTTCCCTCGGCTCCTTCCAGATAACACTACCCCATCCACTTCTCCAACTTTGTGTCTTTTGTTGCCTTTCAAAACACATGGAGCCCAATTGTGCTGCCCCACCCCGATGTTCTTAGTGGGCAGCACATCCACTGGAACATTGTCAACCTATGGGGGCCACATCCTTAAAACGAAACCGACTGTCCGTACCAGCAGCTGCCAATTGCCAGTGGTTCTTCAGCTAAGGGTGGGACTTTGTACTCACCTCTCTTTTCCTTTCTAGAAAGGTGGTAGTGATTCCTGCTTCCACCAGCAGCACAAGAGGGAACCCAAGATCCCACATCTTGGAGACACTAGGTACCAGCGCATTTTGGCTTTCTTGTTTTTTTTTTTTTTTTTTTTGTTTGTTTTTTTGTTTTTTGTTTTTTGCTTTTTGTTTTTTTTTTTGTTAGCAAATACATTGTAGTGGATTGTATGTGAAATGGACCCCAATGGGCTTATGTATTTCAGTGGTTCATCTCCAGTGGCTGGTGCTGTGTGGGGTGGCTTTGTGGGGTGTCTTTAGAGCAAGTGGAGCACTGGAGAGCAGGTCTTGAAGGTTATATCCTCCTTCCTTTTCCAGGTCCCTTTCTGCTCCGTGCTCTCCCTAGATATAAGGAGGTGAGGAAGTTCAGCCGCCACTCCCACACTGTTCTTGCCTGCAGCCCTGTGCAGTACAGCTCTCCCACCACTCTAGAGCTCTGCCACCACCATGCTTTCTCTGTTATTTCTACTGCATCCACTATTCATGGATCTATTCATCCACTCCACAAATAAGATTGAGCCTCTACTCAAACCACAGTCCAGAATGAATCCATCTTCCCTGAAGTTGCTTCAAGTATTTAGTCATAATAAGGACAAAGCAACTGCATTTAAAGACATACATGGTATCTTATTTATGTATGTTTTCTTCACTTCTGTCAGCTTAAGCATCTGCCATCTCTTTAGTAAACAGATTTCCTCTGAGATTTTATAGCCGTTTTTTCCATTGTAACCCTGGATGGCTATACTTGACTGTCAGCTTGGCTACACCTGGAATTTACTAAAACACAAGTTTATGGGTACATCTTACTGTGAGGGACTTTTCTTGATTAGATCATTTGAGGTAGGAGGACACATCTTAAATCTAGACCACATCTTCTGATGGCAGCCTATATAAGGACATGGAAAAAGGAGGTTCTTGTTCTTTGGCTGCATGTCCCCACTCTGGCAAGTTCATTCCTTCACCGGCATTACTGCCTTTTCAGGATTCAAACATATACCCAAGACCATCTGAGACATCAGCCTCTTGAACCAAAACAACTATTAGATTCTTGAACTTTCTGTTGGGAGACAGTCATTCTTGGAATAGTTGGACCACATTTGTAAGTCCCTCTAAAAAATCCCATTTTTATATATAAAGATTTATTTTATTAGTTCTGTTCTCTAGAGAACCCTGACTAACATATAACCTCTTCCTGCCCATCAGTTTAAAGAATGTCTTTGTATGTCTCAAGATTCATCCACTCCACAAATAAGATTGAGCCTCTACTATATTCCAGACATTTCTGTAGGCTATAAAGCAGAATTCCTGACCACACAAAACTTACAATAATAAGAATAACTAATCAAAGTGCAATCAAGGGAAGAAAAAAATGAAAAGGGGGCAGTCCGGGTGGCAAGCAGGTCCTCTGCTTCCAAGGTGATGACCATAGTGATGCAGCTTGAGTCAGGAGAGGAGCTGCTGGAAGAACATCTTAGCAGGCACGTTCATGCCCACACCCCTCACAAACACACAAACAAGTTCTTAATATCAGATTCTGTAGTTCTAGCTGCTCTCAATTATTAATGTAAGTTTGACTTTGTATTGACAATATTAAAATGAATGTTTCAATATGCTTTTGAAACCTTCATGTAAATACTGAATATGTAGAGACAGAGTCATAAAAATACAATTACGAGATTTATTACTCTGATTTGTTTATTTAAATAGTGGACATATGTCAGAAAATTGAGCAACCTATATTGTTTTAGACTGTGGAGACTTGTTTTCTTACCTTTAACTGGCTTAAAACTGAACTAAAACCTTCATGATACCAGAATTATAAAATTTCCCTCTGACCCAGTCTAAATCATAGAGTTGAAATCATAATAAATACAGCACCAGCTGTAATTATGGTCAATGTCCTTATTAATAGAGGGAAACAATGGCCTGATCATATAGTGATGCATGTAGTGTGCTCAGTTGTCCCCAGATGAATGGGGAAGACTTCTGTCAGAGTGACATAAGTGTGGTGGTTTGAATGAAAATGGCCCTGCATAGGCCCACAGGGAGTGGCATTATTAGGAGATGTACTTGTTGGAGTAGTTGTGGCCTTTTGGAGAAAGTGTATCATTGGGAGTGGGCTTTGAGGTTTCAGAAGCTCAAGACAGGTCCAGTGTCACTCTCTCTTCCTGCTGCCTGCCAATCCAGATGTAGAACTATTGGCTCCTCCTCCAGTACCATGTCTGCCTGCATGCTACCATGCTTCCTTCCACAACAATAATGACCTAAACTTCCGAACCTATGAGCCAGCCCCAGTGAAATCTTTCCCTTTATAAGAGCTGCCATGGTCATGGTGTCTCTTCACAGCAACAGAACCTTAAGTAAGACAAAAGTTGGTACCAAGAGTTCATTATTGACTGCTGTGGCAGAACTGACTGGGTTTTAGTTAGGATTGTGGGAGGACTTTGGAACTTTGGGCTAGAAAAGTCATTGAGTGTTGTGAGTTTAGTTGGATGTTCTGTGGGAACTTAGAAGATAAGAACTCTGAGAGCAGTGCAGAGAATGGAGGACTGGCTTATGACGTTTCGGAGGAAAGTTTAAAGACTCTATCAGGACAGTTTCCTATTTTGGTTCTGTGGTTCTGGTTAGCTGGTGCTAAAGAATAAGCCATAATTAACAAGATACCAGAACTATTAAAGCAAAACCTTTGCTTTGCTGGGATAGTTGATGCTGGTTGGCTGGAACTGAGAATTTAGTGGTGATTAAGAAGAGAACGGCATCACTGAGGTGAAATCTTCTGGGAAGTGTTTCCTGAGAATCAGCACACAGAAGCTGTGTTCCAGAGGCAGCCAAAGTTGGACCTTGTGCTGGCAGCCAAACTTGGTAGTGTAAGAGTCACCTAGGTGGGACTAGTTTTGAAGGCATAAAGGGGTTCATGGAGAGCTGCTGAGCAGTGAGAGGCCAGGGGAGACCATTGGTAAAGGTGCAGCCTCAGTGGCAGTTGAAGGCCCAGTACTGAAGGCGTCATGCACAGAAGTTGAGGCTTGGCACCATGAAAAGAGCCTACGAGAGGCTAACTGTGAAAGTGCAGCACAGTTGCAGCACAAGAACCTAGCATTTTGGAGATGCCAGTACCACGGGATGACCACCAAGAACAGCAGCAGCAGTGAAATGGAGCCAGCTCGAGCCTAGAAGACAAGTTGTGTGTGTACAGAGGGCAGAACTGGAAAAGTGACACAAACCCCTTGGAGGAGCCCAGAAGGTCATGAATGAATCCTAGATAATTGTACATTAAATTATTTACACTCTTGGGAGTTTGGTTTTGCTTTGTTCATATGTGACTGTGCCCTGGTTCTTCCCTCTTGAAGAAGATATTTAACTTAATTTTGTTTTTTACAGGAGCCCATAGCTGAAAGGCTTTGAACTTTTAAAAGGGGTTTTGGAGTTTTAAAGAGATTGGATATTTTAAAAAGACTGAAATTTTAATGTGTTTGAATTTATAAAGACTGTGGGAGTTTTAAAGTTATTTGGTTTTAATGTGAGATCTTGGGGATCAATAAGAAAGGAAAGGTGTGACTTAATAATGATGTGTTTGTGTGTCGAGTTGACAAAGGGACAGTTGTGCTGGCTGGTCTTATGTCAACTTGACACACAAACTGGAGTTATCTGAAAGGAGGGAAGTTTAATTGAAAAAAATGCCTCCATAAGACCAGGCTATAACACATTTTCTTAATTAGTTATTGATGTGGGAGGGCCCAGCCCATTGTGGGTAGTGCCACCCCTGGGCTGGTGCTCTCAGGTTCTATAAGAAAGTAGACTGAGCAAGCTATGTGGAGCCAGCCAGTAAGCAGCACTCCTCCATGGCCTTTGCATCAGCTCCTGCCTCCAGGATCCTGCCCTGTTTGAGTTCCTGTCCTGACTTCATCAACAACAGCAATATGATGATGAACAGCATTATGGAAGTATAAGCCAAATAAATCCTTTCCTCCCAACTTGCTTTTTGGTCATGGTGTTTCATCATAGCAATAGAAATCCTAACTAAAATAAAAGGTAGGTAAGGGGTAGGATGGGTGCCAGCCCCATCCTCTCTGCCTCAGGGGTAATGTCCCCTTGTGGGATGGCTCCAGCATGAGGTGACATCTCATGTAAATCTCCACACCATTACTTCGCTCTTTTCAGTTCTGTCATCCACACATGCCGAAGAGAGAGGATTGCCTTTACTACTTCAGACAGTCTTTTATTGCTGCCCAAGGGATATCAGAACCTCTCTACCTCCCATGGATGTTCTATTTGGAAGAAAGCAGAAAGCACTGTGGCCATTGCCACCATCAAATGTGTGTGGGAAATGATGGGGAAAGGTGATGTCTTTTCCTTCTAATCACAATGGATGGGCAAGTTATGAAAGACAACTGGTGCCAGAAGTTTCATAAATACCCACAGGCATATCACTGCCTTTATCCAGAGCTGTGGTCTGTATTTAAGCAAGCCTTTGGTCGGAGCTTTCTCCAGAACCACACTGGTATGTCTTTTTACAGCTTAGTGACTTGCATTTGTTTTCTTGTTCCTGCTATGGCTGAAGAATTCCCATCTGTTCTTCTTCTCCTCTTGTTTTTAACTGCCATCAGGGCTGCTCTCCATATACATACACATGCACACAAGATTAAGGCTAGGGTTAGGTCCCCACTCCACCCAAGGGAAGAGCCATTTTCGCCTTAGCAAAATCCTTATGATTTGTACAATCTTTATACATAAAGATCACAGTATATTTCACCTAGTTGACAGGGTGTATCTTCTCTTAAGCTAGGCCCACTCCACCCCACAAGCCCTTATCCCTCAGACATATGGGGTCTTCCAGGTACCCTCCATGAGTCCTGTCATTCTCTGACTGCCTACCCTAGGGCTACAACAATAGGAACAATATCAGCCTATGGAGCCACAGGAGGACTTGACCATTGGATTCAGACAGAGCCCCTTATGACCCACTCTTGTTGAGCTAAGTAGCCCAGAGCTTCTAGAACCATGTTCCCAAAGGGTGAGTCACTAGCTGCCACTGTAGTCCAGGGACTCCGTGCAACAAACAGAGCACCAAAGGGGAGGTTGGGGAGGGGGCTGAGTGTATGCACCTGTCTTAGAAACCTAAAGTTACCTTTGTCTGACTGCTGTAAGAAACACTGTGACCATGGCAACTCTTATAAAGGAAGACATTGGGGCTGGCTTACAGTTCAGAAATTTAGTCCATTATCTTCATGATGGGAAGCAGGGCAGTGTGCAGGTAGACATTGTGCTGGAGAAGGAGCTAAGAGTTCTATATCTGGATCCACAGGCAGCAGGAAGAGAATGCCAGACTAGGCCTGGCTTGAGCATCTCAGACCTCAAATCCTTCCCCCAATGACACACTTCCTCCAACAAGACCACACCTCCTAATGGTGCTGGTCACTATGGACCTATTGGGGCTATTTTTATTGAAACCACCACACTGACACCATCTGACAGTTCCAGAGTGCAAGCAAGCATGTCATCTTTAGATAGATATGAACCAGGTCCCTTCACCTCAAATGACTTTAAGTGTGAGGATGATCTGATCAGACCTGTTTCTGAAAACTGTCTAGGGTGAAGACCTTCTCCAGAAAGTCAGAAAATTATTCAAGGTAAACCAGAATGCCACTGGTGACCAAGAAGGTGGAGGTGATGTGGAACTGGGATGTTAGGGGTCCAGGATCAAGAGAACGTGGTGAGTAGGGGGAGAGGAAAGAATCAAGGGTCTCTCCTGCTAACCCATGGCTAGGGTAGTAGGTATGGGCCCTCTCTGGACAAGCTATCCTCAACTCTACACATCGCTTAGTTGGACCCTCTTGAGTCAGGCCTTTCTTCTACCTCTGGATCTTACAAGGACTTCCTCCTTCTCCTCCTAACCCATCATTCATCTTTCTACCCCCTTTCTCTTCTGTTGACCATGAATTCACAACCCTACCGGCTCACACCTCTGTTCTCTGTCTGTATCAAATACATATATCTTCATGCCCCACATCCTTCCACACTTATTACTGCTCCCTTTTAGTTGTTCTGGGGAAGTTAGATGTGAATGTACTTCTGGATGGAGAAGCACAGGAGGCTAAAAGAAACTCACAGCTCTACCAGCAGAATAGAAGACAGAGGAGACACACGAGAACTTCTGCCTCTTTCCTTTGACTTCAAGCAGACTCTTTTCTTCAATGAGTAAACAAATACATCTCACATTCTATTGACCGTTTATCTCTCCCTGGAAATTTACCCATTTAAATCTTTTAGATTTGTTTAGCTTGTGTGTATGAAAGTTTTGCCTGCATGTATGTCTGTGCAATTCATGCGTTCCCAATGCCCATAGAAGTCAAAAGAGGGTATTAGGTTCCCTGGAGCTGGAGATAGATAGTTGTGAGCTGCCATGTGGGTGCTGGGAATTGAACATGGGTCCTCTGGAAGAGCAGTCAGTGCTCTTAAGTGTAAGCCATCTCTCTAGTTCCTTTTTAGGAAATTGTAAACTGCAAGCACACACACACACACACACACACACACACACACACTGCTCCCCAAAATATGCCTTTTAATTTTTTCAAAAAGAAACTTTTAGTGACTTTCATGATAAATATAATCAGTAGAACAAAGACATAAAATAAGCCATGAAGAAAATGAGACCCTCTTGTGTTCTGTAATTAGCACTAAGGAATTGTGTTATAACACCATTCTCATATTTAAATGTGGGGGCAGTGCCAAATCTCACACTGAAATAGCTCTATGTCACTTTTCCAACCCCTCTAGGACAGTAATTAATTGGTGAGATCAAAAAAGTTGTAGAAGAGAAAAAACTTACTAAGATATTATATATTCCATATGAGATAAGCTATCACCACAAAATTAACAGGTCTGTTGGTAATTGGAATTTCATTGTTGGAAGAAAGGTAGACCTAAAACCTTTTGAGATTTTCATGAGATTTTTAATTAAAAAGCTTCTCTGTGTGTGTGTGTCTGTCTCTCTGTCTCTCTTCTTCCCTCCCTCCTCTTTCTCCCTCCTTCTTTCCTTCCTTTCTTCCTTTGATACTTCTTTTGTGCATAGCAGGAAAATAGACTACCATGTTTACTTATTGGGTCAATAAAGTAGCCTTTAAAAGTGATGATTTTGTAGACTTGAACTTGGAAGACCTATTACTGTCTCTCATCCCTTGGAAATGGCCCAGCATCCAAATGAGAGGAGACAACCTCTTGAGCAAGAACTGACAAGGTGTTGTGCTGTGATCCGGTGGGAAAAGCATCAACACTCTGAGAAAACAGAATGCGTTCCTCTGGTAAATAAAGTTGCAGGCTAGCTGATAACATTTTATGGGAAAGAAGGATTGTTTCAAACCCTCCAGCAAGCTTTTACACCGAGTAAATGCCTTAAGTAAGAAATCATGTCAGTGAGATACAATGGCGTGTAATAAACAGTGCACAGGTTTTCTTCAAGCAGCTAAGTCGATAACAGGTCAGTTGTATGTTTTAGCTTTTCTTGCCAAACTTAGCTCCACTGGGCCATGACTGTACACAAAGACTTGATTTGTTTTGCTCTGTTTTCAGTGGTCAGTTTAGCTACTTCTTTGAGAAAGGAAACATCTACTCTCCAACAGTTTGGAGTTCAGGAGTTGGCAACCCCAGGACTCCATTTGTGACGTGACATTGAGTGTCAAAAAGGGGACTGGTGTCCTGTTCAGTGCTTAAAATTACTGATTAAGAAATAAAAAACATCTAAATTCAGTAAGAGAAAGAGCAATGAAATACCAAAGGGAAATGGAAAATTGACATGAATTCAGACAAAAAACCCACAGATAATCAATAAGCAAACAAGAAAAATTATTCAATCTCCAACTAATAAATAAATATAGTCTGAGAATATGATAATGTTTGGCTACTAAATTAGTAGATATGGTAAGAAATAATGGCGTGTGTGTTGTTGGGAATATAAAATTATATATATATATATATAATCTTTTTAATTTTTTTTTTTTTGGTTTTTCGAGACAGGGTCTCTCTGTGTAGCTTTGCGCCTTTCCTGGAACTCGCTTGGTGGCCCAGGCTGGCCTCAAACTCACAGAGATCTGCCTGCCTCTGCCTCCCGAGTGCTAAGATTAAAGGCATGCGCCACCAACGCCCGGCTAGTATAATCTTTTAGAAAGCAATTTGATAGACACATTTGCCTAAATGGGAACAATAATGGTCACAGACCTCAGACTTGAAACCAAAGTTACCTGTGTTCATGTAGAAACAAATAAACTAGGAAAGAACATTAAATCAAATGTGACTGTAATTTGTGTCTTTTATTTTTGAAGTTCCCTGTCTCAGGAATATCACCCACTAATATTTATTTAGCCTCAACTCCACTAAGGAAATAGCTTCCCTATGTCAATTTCCAAGCAAGGCGTTTCCTAAGAATAGCTAAATACAGGAGGCAAGACTTTGATCGGGATACTGTCTTCTCTCTAAATTTCTCTTCCAGTACTGACTCTGTCAAAAAAAAAAAATGAGCTATGTAGATATATTCCCAGGTTCAAGTCTGCATGGAGGACAAATCTCAGATCCATTTGATTAGGCCTCCTTGAATCATGTGCTTAAAACGAACAAATCACAGGACAGGAAATGCTATGCACTGATGCCCTCTGGGAATGTGTCGTCTTCTCCATTGTAGAGCCTGCACAGGCCAAGTGAAGGGCATACCAGGGAGAAACAGTTTCAAACAAAATTCCAGGCTGTTGTCAGTGAAGAAGTGCGTTAACAGTGAATGTAACATGCATGGATGTGTTACTTCCAATAGGAAAATTAACTCCTTTTTTTTTTCAATTTTTACCTTGTCATGTTGATTCTCTTCTTCTTTCTGGTCAGTGAGTTGTAAATCCACCCTTAAAAAGCATTCTCAAAAATACAGAACTGTGCAGCTTGTCAATGACAAGGTGTTGTTCAGCTATATTATGACTATAAGTGACATCTTTCATAAATACTTAGACTGATAAATAAAAACATCATTTTTTTTCCATTAGAATTTAAAGTAAGATTTTTGGCTAGCTGGATTAAAAACTATAATTTTCCATACCTTACACCATATCTTTTTCTGCAGCCACGTTTTGGGGCACTTACATAAAATTATTGTATTTTATCAAATCGTGATGTCCCCCAAAAATCTCATGGGTTAATGGTTTGGGCCCAGGACTAGCAGCCATGTTCCAAGGTAGGGATTTTGAAAAGTGATTGTATCATGAGGGCTGTGGTCTCACCCAGCAATCCATTGATAAGTTTATAACTTAACTGAATATTAGATGATAGACATTTTGGAAGGTAGGACCTAATTAGAGAAAGGAGACCATTGGGTGTGTACCCTTGAATGTGTGCCCTGAGGGTGTTTTTTATTACCACCCCCTTCTCTGTATCTCCATCTCTTTTGCCTGCCTCCTATCCGTCATGAAGTAAGTCACTTTCAATGACAACATGCTCTCAACCATTGTGTTCTACCCCAACACAAGCTCAGAAGCAGCACAGCCAAACGAGCACAGACTGAAGCCATGAACCAGCCTTCCCTCCTCTGGGTTGTTCGCCTGAGTATTTTGTCACAATGAAGAAAAGCTCCAACTCCAGTTGTTTAATCAACACATATACACACTAGATGAGACATAATCAGAAAGATGATTGTCTTGGAAATTTCCTGAACTTGAATGGCTGCGTGAGTGATTGTGTAACACTACCAGAAGTATTGCTGTCCCTGGTACCTTCTCTGCAACCATGACAGAAAATAACTATAGTCTGAGAACCTGTTGCCATCTAGCCGTTTCTCCACAATTACAAAACAGTTGCCAGTTTTGAGGCACCATTCAAGACAGAGAAAAGGAACAGGGAGGAGGACTCTGGGCTGGAGCTTCATCTTGCCAGATACTCCTGTGTCCTGGGAAACTCAGTGTCGTGATATGTACTTGGCGGAACTTTTGAAATTAATCACAGATTGGCCCTCGAAGTTGTCTGGTGTCTATGTATTGTTTAATAATAATGACTTTCAAAATGGAGGGTGAGCTCGGCACTCAAGTCTTCTTTCACTTGTCTGTAGGAACAATTTGAAAGCACAACCCTACTTGCCTCATGAAGAGAAATTCTTCTTTAAAAAATCATTTGTTAAGCAAATTCTCATAAGTAAGAAACATAATTACCATTAACTTTCATGAACATCGATTTATGCAAAGAAAAACAGCAAAGCCTATTAGACTTGGCTGAATTGCTCCAACAGTCACATACATTAAGCAACCTAACAAGGCCTTCCTCTTCCCTAATTATACTATAATGTGGCTATTCACCTGTTCTCATTAAATTCTTGCTGAACCATTATGGAACATATACTTAAGATTATTCTTATGAACACAGCATTGGGTATTTATACTCATGTTTATATCATCTTCAGCTGTGTGCTAGGTAGTTTTATGTTGACTTGACACAAGCCTGAAGTCATCTGAGAAGGAGGAACCTCAATTAAGAAAAAGCCTCCATAAGATAAGGCTGTAGGCAAGCCTGCAGGGCATTTTCTTAATTAGTAATTGATGGGGGAGGGCACAACCCATTGTGGGTGATGCTATCCCTGGGCTGGTGGTCCAGGGTTCTATAAGGAAGCAGACTGAGCAAGCCATGGGAGCAAGTCAGTAAGCAATATCCCTCCATGGCCTCTGCATCAGCTCCAGATTCCTTCTCTGTATGTTTTCCTGATATCACTGCTTTTGATGAACTGTTACATGGAATTGTGAGTGAAATAAACCCTTTTCTCCCCCAAGCAGTTTTTAGTCATGGTGTTTCATGACAGTAGTAGTAACCCTAACTCCAAGACAAACTGTAAGGAAAAAGTATCAAGGAAAATATATTGGAGATGCCAATGTCATGGGATGGCCATCAAGAACAATAGCAGCAATGGAGTGGAACCTGCCCAAGCTTAGAAGACAAATTGAGTGTGCTGCAGAGGACAGAGCCAGAAAATGGTCCAAGCCCCTTGGAGGAGCCCAGAGATTATGACTGAATCCCAGATGTTAGACATTGAGTGATTTATACTGTTGGAGTTTGGTTTTGCTTTGATATGATGGTGACTGTGCCCTGGTTGTTCCCTCTTGAAGTAGGAAAGTATTTAACTTATATATGATTTTACAGAAGCCCACAGCTGAGAGACTGCATTTTTAAAAAGATTTCAGGTTTTAAACAAGACTTTTGATTTTTAAAAGGCTGAATTTTAAAGTGTTGGAATTTGTAAAGACTGTGGGACTTTTCAGGTTTGTAAAATGTTTAATATTTTGATGTTGATATTAATGTGTGATGGGGATGAACAATAAAGGAAAGATTCTGGCTTAATAATAATGTGTTTGTAAGTCAAGTTGACAAGAAGTCAATTGCACTGGCTAGTTTTTTTATTAGCTTGACTGCTGTGGAATAACCCTTGTGCACACTGTGAATATATATTACTCTCACTGGTTAATAAAGAACTGACTGGCCTGTAGCCAGGGAGGAAGTATAGGCAGGACAGCCAAACAAAATGATGGGAGGAAGAAAGATGGAGTCAGTAGAGTCGCCAGGAGACACAGAGGGAACAAAACCTGCTGGAGGACAGTTAAAGCCACATGCCACATGGCAATACATAGACCAATAGAAATAGGTTAAAGTTGTAAGAGCTAGTTGGTAATAAGCCTGAGCTATCAGCTGAGCATTTATAATTAACATTAAGCCTCTGTGTCAGTTATTTGGAAGCTGGGAACTGTTTTCAGGACAGAAACTTCTGCCTATACTTGACATAAGCGGGAATCATCTGAAGGAGGGATCATCAATTGAGGAAATGCCTCCATAAGATCCAGCTATAAGGCATTTTCTTAATTAGTGATTGGTTGTGGGGAGGCAGCCCATTGTGAATGATACTCTCCCCGGTCTGGTTATCCTAGGTTCTATAAGAAAGTAGGCTGAGCAAGCCAGTAAGCAGCATTTCTACATGGCATTTTCATCAGCTCCTGCCTCCAGGTCCCTGTCCTGTTTAAATTCCTGCCCTGACTTCCTTCCATGATGAACAGTGATGTGGAAATGTATCCCAAATAAACACTTTCCTCCTCAAGTTGCTTTTGGTCACTATGTTTCAACACCGCTATAGTAACCCTAAGTAAGATACCATCTCTGCAGCACCCAGACTATGTTTTTAACAGAACAAATCCTTGGGCAAGACACTTTATTTCTCTGTGTTTCATTTTTCTTATTTACAAAAACATAATAGAGTAGAGTTGGTGGCCTCTAAGCTCCTTCCAGTGCTGCTACCACTAAACTGGGGTTCTGTTTGCTGTGCTTTGTGTGTAGATGGTTTCATTCTGGAGGTGTGAAGAGTTCCAAGGGACCCTCTTCATCTGGCTTAGAACCTAGCTGGATGA
Organism: Peromyscus nudipes; assembly: GCA_902168325.1. Classification (NCBI taxonomy): domain Eukaryota; kingdom Metazoa; phylum Chordata; class Mammalia; order Rodentia; family Cricetidae; genus Peromyscus; species Peromyscus nudipes. Next base: position 2,183 of record CABHPH010155367.1, on the reverse strand, counting down.
TAGCAGATACTGAGAAGGTAAGTGAAGACACAAACTTCTAACTAGGTAAGTCCCCAACTAACACACAAAAACACATGCTATGGGAGAGAAGTGCATCATTTCTCCAACCCACTGACCTTGAAGTTTCCAAATAAAAGTTCATAGAGGAAAAACAAACAAACAAACATTGGATTTGTGGGAGCAGTGCTCATTTGGCTTGAAAGCCAGGCTTGTAGCAAGGATAATGTCGGCCTCATCTTAGCTAAAAGGCAGAGAAGTGATATGGAAATTCTTTAATTCACAACCCCAACACATTTGTTTACTTGCTTTGCATTTTCTATTTCTAGGGCACCGAATGTAAATAAAAACCAGAAGCAAAGCTTTTATGGAACAGAGATATGCAGGCAAACGAGCAAGTGAGGGTTTGCTTTAGGGCTAAATTTCTAAGTGTATATTTTTCTTGAGTTCAGTGCTTTTAAAGATGGCGCTCTGTGAGTTACCATGACAACAAGTAGATATCCTCTTTAGAAGCCTAAGGCTACAGATCTCAGCTCCAAGTATTTTGTCAATCCACTTCTAGAAAAAAGCTTGTTGATGCACTGTAGATGGGTTGAACAATACACAGAACACTCAACATTAGTATGACCCATTTCTTTGAAATATTATTACTATGGCCCCAGCTGCTTCTGCAGTGTTGAAGGACATTCTTTCCTCCAGTTCATTATAGCCATTACATCTGAAGCCCACTTTATTTCAGCTTTTATTGAACTTCTCTCAAGACAAGGCTAATATTCATTTTCTACTTTCTTGATTCATTTGAAAGAGAAGAAAAGTTTCAAGCTGTTGGTCAGACTGTCATTTTGGAATTTTCCTTTGCCCTTGGCCTGTTTTATTTTTTTCCGGAACAAACTTCTTGATGATAACTGGGACAAGAGATGACAGTTAATTTGCAGTTGTGAAGAAATGAAGGGAAGGTGTAGAGGAGGTAAAAGTTCCCCAGAGCACAGATGTTTTCTGTTATGGTTTCAGTGAAGGAGAAATGTTCCCAGAAAGTCCTAAGTGCCATTTCGATTTCAAGTTCAGCAAAGTTCCTAGAATCAGTAATCTCTCTGATGATGTGTTTTGTTGAGTGTGTTTGTGCTGATTGAACAATGGGGTAGGAACGTGTAGGAGGCACAGCTTAGAGAAAGCATTGGAGAAACCAGAATTGTTAAACACACAGGCCTACTTTCTTCAAGGAAAGGAAATGATATCTTTTCACCCGGGGAAACTGGAGTGGATGTTGTCTAATAACCTGATGATCTTTTATTATTCTATGAAACCAGCCTTCACCTGAATCCCGCTAAATCCTGAGCATTGTTTAGGCCCCAATCCTCCTGAGCTTTGTCTCTCAGTTAATAGAACCTTCCCTTATGAAAGAGGTCCCATGCACTTTGCAACCACCAGCAATAGAATCTATCCTTATGCTTATTACAAATCCTTTGTCCCTAGGCCCTTCCCCTGAGCTCTGTTTATCAGTCAATAGAATTCATTCTTAATTTAAAGGTAACAGGTGCCTTGCTATAGAGGTGTGCTTTGCAAGGAAGTTTTGACATAGCCATCCCTGAAGTTTTGTTGTGATAATTGTCACATGGTGGCTTTTCCTCAAAAGTTTTACTGTCCTTAAATACGTAAGAAAAATAAACTGTAAGGTCGGACTCTTGAAGTTTTTGCCCTAGCACCTGCTAAAGTGGTACTGATCAGAGTTTCATTCTTTACCTCACTCGGATTATTTCCCTGCAGGCTGTGACACTTACAGAAACCCCAACAGAATGTTCTGATTGTTGAGCAATTGCAAACAAATGTCTTCAACTATTTGAGACAGATGCAACATTAAAATAACACTGTGGCTGAGGGCAGCCAGAATGCTAACTGCTCAGTGTGATTATCATGTAAACCATATAATATTAGGATTGAGGAACTGATATAGGGTGCATGATGGGAGTTTGTTGTTTTCACAGTTCATTACATATCCCGACTTGGACTTGTGAAACATGTCTTCACATTTAAAAAGACAGATTTGGATTCGAGATTTCACACAGAAATCTAAACCTTGCCAGATCCTCAGTCCACTGTAACCACATTCACCCTCATAACCACATAAATAGACTGAATAGGATGCCTTGAATTACATCAGGGGTCTGGTGTTTGTAGTTTATAGTGAT
>CABHPH010155366.1:16777-43186 GCA_902168325.1 Peromyscus nudipes | reverse complement strand
TTTTTTTTCACAGCATCAAGACTATGCAGATTTTTAGAAATGGATTAAACACATTTTGTATTATGAGACTTGAGGGGTAAGGGGTAGAAGCTTAAGCTGGAAAGTCACTTGTTTGGGGGATCAAGCTGACAAAGAATGGAGTTTTGATGTTTAATAGTAATTGTCAACTTTAATGCATTTAGAATATCATAATATAACCATATCACTGGTCGTGTCTGGTTCTTGTTTGATGGGTCTGGAAATGAAGTCCAGAAGTATAAATTCTAAACTAACTTTTTACTTGGTTCTGATGCAGAAAGCCATTCACCCACACTTCTACAGACTGCAGAAGAGTCCCCCCACTAGTGGCAGAACAAAATATTCCCAGTAAAGTAGACAATGCTTTGTGAAAAATGGTATTTCAAAAATGTTTTCAAAATAATTTATTAGTGGTTTGACATCTCTATTCTAAAACTGTCATTAACTTTTTTCAGATAAAGTGAACCAGATTGATTTTTTTTTCTAACATGGATTGCAGGATTTATGTACAAAGAAGAAAACAAAACATCCTGAAAGTTGAACACAGAAGAAACTATTACTTAGCATTTTAGAACACAAGTCTCCTAAGCTTCTATGTGTTAATCGAGTTTGCTTCATTATACAAAATAACTGGGCAAAATTGCCAAAAGGAAAACAGATAGTCACTAGGTGGAAGCCTACTTTTACAGAAAATAAATACATGAGTATATCAATAATAGTATCTGTAGTCAAAAGAAAACAAATGAAAAACTTGGCATTAGCAATTCACAGAAAGAAAAGAAACACTGTAACTGATGGAAAAACTATATAGTTATCTCCTCTGAACTGATACATTCCTTGGGGGAGGAGGAGAGAGAAACTGATAAGACACAAGAAGCAATTCAACTTATGAGGCTCAGCAAACTGTCACAGGGCTCAGTAAGTGTTGTGGACTATTATTTTAAGGTGTGTTACTTTTGTTCATGTTGCATTTGTTTAACTCTGTGAAGCTGTGATACTGTGCCTGTCTAAAACACCTGATGGTCTAGTAAAGAAGTAAATGGCCAATAGCAAGGAAAAAGGATAGGTGGGGCTGGCAGGCAGAGAGAATCAATAGAAGGAGAAATCTGGGAGCAGAAAAGAAGTAGCCAGAGAAGAAGGAGGACTCCAGTGGCCGGCCAGCCAGCTACTACACAGCAAGCCATGGAGTAGGAGTAAGACTTATAGAAGTACGAAAAGGAAAAAGCCCAGAGGTAAAAGGTAGATGGGATAATTTAAAGTTAAGGGAAGCTGGCAAGAAGAAATAAGTCAAACTAAGGCTGGACATTTATAATTAAGAACAAGCTTCCATGTGTGATTTCTTTGGGAGCTGGGTGGTGGGCCCCCCAAAAGAGCAAAAACAAACAAAAACAAGTAACCGATTGTTGGGGAGAAAAAATGTTTCTACTGCCCCAGCTGCCAGCAAGTTATACAAGAATCTCTAAGGATGAAGCCTTCATGAGTTGTGTCCCTGATGCTGGGATAAGTTGTAGCCTTTGAGTAGCACATAACTCCTGTAGATAACCTGAAGAAAGTCACTGGTTCACTAAGCTGGCATTGGGTGAAATCATTTCTATGGTCTGTCCTGGTACCAGGTAGGGTGGCTCATACCTATAACCTCAGCACTCAAGAGGTAAAGGCCTAGGTAGAAAAATCAGGCCTGAGCTCACACAAGCTCAAAGTTATTCTCAACTACATAGATAGTGCAAGAGCAGCATGGAATATATGAGACTCTGTCCTTAAATAAAGAAATGAATGAATACTTAATTAAATAAAAATTAGCAGAGGTCCATTTCAAAGATAGCAAATTTCTAACTCTGTGTTGAATACATTCTCAGGTCAGGGAGACAAACCCAATTCAGAGAATGAGAACAGGTTCCAGTAGACACGTGACCATATAATTCCTTTATGTAGAGCTCTGCCAGAAATCTTAAGGAAAAATAGTTGTTAGACTTCTCAACATTAATCTTCTTGAAGCTTGGACAGCAAACCTTTATTAATCAAGTCTTACCCACTCTTATTTAGCAGAGATCTTCTGTAGTTCAATCCTGGCTATTATCAATACTGGCATTATATATGAACAACCAATGTTCATTCTAGTTCTCAAATAACTAAATTATAATATGCCAAAATAATTTATTAAGAATAAAGGACATTAGAATCATGAGTAGCAAATGAAAATAGAAAAAGAATTAGGTACTTATGATACGTGAATGTAATGAGCAGGCCCAGGTATGGGAGACCCAAAGTATCTTCATAACCTACCATGAATGGGGAAGGTGAGGCAATGGGGGAATTGGAGAGGATGTGCTTGCTTTGAAGGAGCTATCCTCTCATTTACTTATTGTAATGTCAGGGCTGTTTTTGGTTTTTGCATCATGTTATTCTGAGAATATTTTAATCTAACATATGTTTAATGTATGCTATTATTTACTAGTTTCTAACAACACAGACTAGAAAAGTAATACTTTAAACATAACACTACATCAAAAGTAGCAGAGATAAAACCATTCTGCAAGTCACCAGGGAAGACAGAAGCTGAGACAGCATTAACTTCCAGAAAAGAAAAGAAAAGAAAAGAAAAGAAAAGAGAAGAGAAGAAAAGAAAAGAAAAAAGAAAAGAAAATTAAAAAATGGATTTAATGTAACAAAATTACAATCAAATAAAACAATATATTCATTGGATCCATTTGGATCCAACTGACCTGTCAAATCTCAGCAGATTAAAAATGTTAGCCACACAAACCTGAACACCTGAGTAAGATCCCCAAACCCATGGTGAAAAGAGTGAACCTATTCACAAAAGTTATCCTGATATCTACACATATGCTTACACATGCAAACACAAAAACATACATAAACATACACATGTACATCACACACACAGCATACATGAATAAACAAGCAAATAAACACCTACACTCACATATATACATGTGCACAAATACACATACAACAGAAATCATACACACACACACATATATTCACACACTCAAAACTCACACTATTTTTTAAGATTTAAAATAAAATTCTTCTTTGTAATTATGTTTAGAAGGAATTATTTATTCTTTTAATTTAATCCTGAATTGCATATTGGTTTTTGCTGATATGTACTAAATGCTTATTACTTGTTTATATTCAAGAATCTGTATTGGATTCTGTAAATTATATCAGCGACTATGGTAATTAAATAGTAAACTATCTCATTAGTTTTGCTTTCAAACTGATGATTCCACAGTAGTGTGGACCACACAGTGTCTCATGTCCTTTGAACTAGTCCTCTGAACTAGTGGGCTCCCCTCATAGCTCTTTTCCTAATCAGAGACAATTTTGGAGGATGTTATTGGTCTTACTTTGTTATGCTGAAGAGATGATTCTCAATTATGTAAGAATTATATTTCCTGTAGATTTTATTAGATGAAAATTTCATTTGCTACTTACCAAATGTTTGCATCATCAAATTGAACTGTTATCTTTTGTGAATTGGCTATAATTTATTTACAGATCTCTCCCAATCTGTTCAAGGCTTTGATCCTTGGATGTGGAGCACTGTATGAAAACAGCATATACAGATATAGACAATAAAATAAAACAATGTATTGGGGTGAAGCTACAAGTTAAGAAATGGTAGTGCATGCACTTCTGCCGCAGCTCTCATTTTCCCATCGATCATGAAGCTTCTTAAGTTTGGAAGGGTTTTTGTAGAAGGACTAACTGGAAATTTAAGCCCAATTTGTTTGTGGCAAAGTTTCAGTGTGACTAGATATGACACCAACTTTAAAGTGAGGTGTTGTTTCGGCAACACCCAATAAATTCTCCTGAGGCTATTTTTTTGCTAAACTTCTCAAATAGGAAAGTGAGGAGCCTGGCTGGGGTCATGAAGTAGGTTTAGTGGTAAAGTGGGGATACTTCACTTAGCCTGCCTAGGTTTAAATGCTGGCATTATCTTTAAACTCAGTGAACTGCATTTTCCATTTATCTTTGTAACTGTATCAGTTACTTAGTTACTAAATATGAACTTCACAAGCTACAACTGCACAACACAAAATTATGCAATACTGGAAGCTGTTGGTGTAGCTTAATAGTACACCTCTCATCTCTCATCTAGTATGTCCAAGGTCATGGGTTTGAGCCCAAACACAAGGACAGAGGGAAGGGAAAGGAGAGACCTGTTCAATGAACAAATGCAAGGCAGTCAGGATATTCTTTCCTTTACATACAGTAACAGCAAGTAAATATTATTAGACTAATGCTTTATGACACAATGAAATGTGCAATGGCACACACCTGTAAAACCCAGTCACTCATAGGTCTGAGGCAAGAGAATAGCTTGGACCAAGAGTTCTGGATTGTAGTACATAATGCCAATCGGGTGCCCACACAATGCTCAGTATAAGCATGTGTGTTGGCTAGTCTTAAGTCAACTTGACACACAAACTAGAGTTATCTGAAATGAGGAAACCACAATTGAGAAGATGCCTCCATAAGATTCAGCTGTAAGGCATTTTCTTAATTAGTGATTGATGGCAGAAGGCCCAGCTCACTGTGGGTGGTTCCATCCCTGGGCTGGTGGTCCTGAGTTCTATAAGAAAGTAGCCTGAAAAGGGCAGGGAAGCAAGCCAGTAAGCAGCACTCATCCATGGCCTCTGCATCAGCTCCTGCCTCCGGGTTCAATCCCTACATGAGTTCCTGCGCTTACTGCTTTTGATGATGAACTGTTAAATAGAACTGTAAGCCCTTCTCAACAAGTTGCTTTGAACATAATGTTTCATCACAGCAAAAAGTAACCCTAACTAAGACAGCATGGTTAACTTCCCATAAGCAGAAAATCAGCAAGATGCATGAGGAGATTTGAATTGTCCCAGCTAGCAAGGAAATGGAACAAAAATAAAATAAAATAAAACCTAGCAATTCACTTAAAAAATGATGTTGGAGTCTTTGAATAAAGACTGCCCCAAACTGAATACATCTAATTAACTTTATTTTTTTTGTTTCATTTAAAAAAAAAAAAAAGACTGACATGTAACATAGAATGAATTCATACCCTGGCACTTATATCCTAGATAATTTCTTATTCAAAATCAATTGCAGATTTAAAAAAAAAAAACTTCAAAATTTTCTACCATTTCTTTCCAAACTTATTCAAATGCCTGAGAATTCAAATGTCAGAATATCTTTAAATTAGTAAGCTAATGATCCTGAATCATGTCAGAAAATATTTTTAGCTCTGAAGTTCAATTTTCGACTCTCTGGCATATATGTATGATATAAATATATCTATCTACATATATATGACATATAAAATTACTTCAAATAAAATCAATTCAAAGTGTCACCCACTACTGTACCCTCTCATAAGACAACAGTATCATTAATGTGTCATAAGAAGTCTCTCACTCTACACACTGTAATGTAAAAATTACTCAGTTTCCGAGGACGTAGGTAAGACATGACTATCCCCAAAACAATCAGTACAGTAAATAACTTTCTCTTTAAGACAATCACAATGCTTACAGCTGCCACATCACCAAAACAAAATACTTTCATAAATGTCTTTGAACACTCAAGCTCAAATCTAAGCCAAAGCTTTAACAGGTACCACGGTTTTTATATGAAACTAATAAATACAGTGGCAAAATAATAATAATAATGATGATGATGATGAAGAAGAAGAACCTATATATCAAATCCAGCCTCTAAAGAACTACATTTCATCCTACCACATGAAAGAATGAAAACAAAAACCTGCACGCTAGCTCTTTCCTACAGCCTAGACAGGATGCAGGCCTGTGAGTACCACTGCAGCTACACAGAAATAAGCATGGGCTCTGTTTTTCCACAAAGGAATGTTACAAAATTTAATGCATAATTCAAATATGCAGAGATGTTTGGCTTCAACTGCTACCCTGTCTTTTATATATTTTTAAATCTTTACCGGGGGATAATAGCAATATTATTCTAGATTACTCTGATGTTTAAGGCAATGAAGATTCCTAAAATAAGTAAACAGTGCATTCTATCTACTAACATTGAAGTTTTGCACATGGCAGTTACTAAAAGCCCTTCAGGGAGGCTCCCTAAAGACAAAATGTACTGATCCTTGCGGTGATGTCACATGAAATAGAAAAGGCTAATTCTTGGTGCCCTTTACTCAAGAGTGGCCCTGAGTTATTCTAAAGAGTTTTGGTCTTCCTGTGTAAACCTAAAAGAGTAGACTAAGCTAAGAGAGTCTGTTTAGTCCTAGTAGCCATGAACAAAGGCCATTCTCTTTATGTACCAAACTGCACAAGCAATGATAAGGACAGGGAGTGAGGAACTTGTCTTCATCCATCTTTGGCTGGAATTTCATAAGGTAGAAAGTTGTTTTCTTGGCCCTACTAACTCTACCATATGTATTTTCCAACATATGTAGGGGAGAGAGTGCTGCTTTCAACACCTCACTGCTTCTAATGGAAGGTCTTAGACCTGGTCACCACAGCTCAGACACACATACATTGTTCTGAGTTGGGAGTATGCAAGAACACAATAGAAAAATAAGGAACATGATATACTGGGGCATTCTAAACCATAAGACTACAGGGAGCTAAGTATGTTTTTCTTAGAGGACAGATAATTCTGAACAAGTTGAGTACATAGTATGTAAGCCTACTGTGTACATAGTTATAAATGATCTCAAAGCACATTATTAGCTTGGTTTCAGTTTTGTGAAAGTCTGATTTGTAAGAGCAAGATCTGAACAGCATTTCTCAGAAAAACCATTCCCACATATTCCTGCACAAATATGCAGCCCAGCACCTCTTTCTGAGCAGACTCTTGAGTACTCCCCAATCAAAAGCAGCTTATGTGCCAGGAAAGGAACATAAGACTATAGGGATGATTGTGAGAATCATCTTAGTTTAGTAAAACCCTGACAAACTATATAAACACCTTCTCAGGTAGCATAACCCTGTTAAATACGAAAGTCCTGTTGCTCTGGAGTACCTTGTTATACTCTACAAGTCAAGGGAACAGAGAGCTAAATGGTCCTGATTGAAGGAAATAAGAATGTCAAAGATGTGTAGATAGAGTGTTAGAGACCTCTTGGAAACAAAAATGAACAGACTAAACTGCTACTAGATCTAAGTTGGAGAGAAATGGGAGTTTTAAATGATATTGTGAAAATAAACATCTTAGAAAGACTCTGAAATAGCCTTCAAATCCACTATTTTAGTTGAAGATATTGAACTCCAAAAACTTGTAGTAATTTGGAAGAGGTATTGAGTTTGATACCAAGGATGATATGGGATTTCTAGTCAATCAAAGCCAGATCTTAAGAATAAAGCTTTCTTAACCACTACATTATCAACAGGTCATTAATCATTTCAGCTGAAACCTATATCCCACTCCCCTCCATCCCATTACGGAGATACCACCAGAAGGTAAGCATCAAAGGACAAAGAAAGCAGTACTGTAACCTATGCAATGCCAAATATTATCCCCTCTGGTTTCCAGACCAGCACCAACATGAAGCAAGCACAGTCTCAGTAAATAGAGCTTTTCTCTCTTTCAACTAGCCACCTACAGTAGCGACAGTTTTCTCTACCAAACAAGCCTGATAGCTTATAATCAAAGATCTCTCACAGAGAAAATGGTTAGGTATTCTAATCAGTTTTGTTTTCTTTTAAAATAGCCTTTTGTAATAATTCTTTTCTGAGACATCCAATTAGAAATTAGAAATAAATAAAGTGAAATTATTTCATAGCATATGGATGAATGATTTACATATATGTCTATATTATGAAGAAGATGTAGAGTACAGGTTATGCTACACTCATCAGTTAATGCTGTATCTCCAACAGAGACTTTATCAGACACTTTTACACTCCTTGCCTAGCTGTGAAAAAGCAAAAGTCTGTTTACAATAATAAAAACCTTTACTCATCAACACTTACAAATCATGAATTCTACCATTTAGAATGAATATTTTAAAAAGCCAATAATAAGACTAACAAATAGGGCATCCACAAAGCTACAAGTCTGTTTATCACAATCTATAACTAACCCATACATTATGGATTGGTCAAATGGTCAAAAGCTATATACATATACAATACTATAAATTTATAAGGTTATCTATCTTGGATATCAAAAATAGAGATCAAAAACAACTAAAGTCTAAGAGAAAATCACATTACATTTTAGTATAAGAAAAATAATTGACGAAGAATAGAAATGGTAATACTAAGAGTGCACAAACTACTGAAACATTCAAAACTTTCTATTAAAAGAATAAATTCCTGTTTTTAAGCAGGCAACACCAGTTACTTACACAAGGTAGATTTTCAATTATCAGTCTATCATTTGCTAATTTGTACTCTTGGTGTTAGGCAGATAAGGTTAGGCTCCCTAAATCCCTTGAAGATGTTCTCATCCAAATCTCTAAAATCGATAAATGTTATATGAAACAAATGTATATGAAAAAAATGTAGATTTCAACATTGTTTGTTCTGAAATAATGATATGAAAGGGTTTGAGAAAGGTCTGTAGAAATTATTTCCACATCCTGCATAGATCTACTAGATTTTAAAATATCAAGTATTTCCTCTTTACTTAAGGAAACCTTTCAGGGGACCTGGCTTCCCTGGGATTAGAAGAGTTTCCAAGTGATGTCAATTAGCCCAATTAGCAATGTACATGCGGTAGGAAATAAGACTACTCAAGATCCCTGTATGCTTGGATCCTGAATAATTTCCACATTATGTCTTATATAGAGGCCATGAATTAGCTCCCCAGACCGTTCTACTAAACCAATGGTGTTTTCTGGGATCCGTGCTTAACTACAAACAGTGAAATAAGTTAGATCTCATTCCCTTTGTATGTATTACTTTTTTAATCTATAGTATTCTTATGTTTCAAAAAACAAACAAACAAACATAATCAGTGCCTGTCAATCAGCAAGAAAAAGGACCTTACTCTTACAACTCTATTGAAGTACTTTAGCTAGCAACCTGTGTTGTTTTGAATGAGCCCCATAGGCTCATATTTGAATGCTTAGCATGCATTTGGTAAAGGCATTTAGAAATGATTAAGGTGTGTCACTGGGGAAGAGCTTTGAGTTTTCAAAAGCCCAAAGCCCACTTTATTTCCAGTTAGCTCACACTCTCTTTCTCTCCCCCATACCCCCACTCCCTTTCTTTCTCTCATATAAGCTCAACTACTGCTCTACTACCATGCCTGCCAAAACGACCATGGACTCATACTCTGAAAGTGAACGCAAATGAGCCCCCAATTAAATGATTTCTTTTATAAGCTGCCTTGGTCATGGTGTCTTTTATTCTTTTTAATTTTTCTTTTAAATTTTGAGCTAATAACTACAATATTTCTCTCTTTCCTTTCCTACCTCCAAACCTTCCTATACACTTCTTCCAACTCCCCTTCAAATGCATGGCTTCATTTTTCATTATTACTGCATGAATGTGTATGTACATATGTATGTGTGTATTTCTAAATACAATCTGCTCAGTCGGTACTTGTATGTATGTTTTCAGGACTGACCAATTGGTATGCTCTTCCCTAGGGAACAACACCTCTCCCAATCCCAGCTTTCCTTTGTTGCCTATAGTTCTTTGCATAGGGTTAAGACCTCATGGACTTCCCCCCTCTACTTTGTCATGTCCATTTGTGTTGTCCTTGTCCAGTTCACATTTAGGCAGTCATGTTGGTGGGGGTGGAGTTAGCTTCTGACATTACTAGGAGACACATCTCACATCATAGCACTAGAAGAGTATTTGACATGCAACCTAAACAAGGGAAGGCAGGGAAATCCTGCTTATTCTCACAGCTTACAGTAACAAACCTAGCTTGTGAAACAATTTGATTTTTGGCTGGTGAGGTCAAACCTGAGCCTCTAACCTACTAACCTGTAAGAAGATGAAGAGATGACATTTTTAAGCATAAACCACATGGTACTTTGATAAAGCAGCAATAGAAACCAATGTACTCTCAGAGCAGCATCACCAGGACCATAGAAAAAGGAGGGTAAGGGAAATGCCCACATGGCACATGTAGAACATTTTAAATTAGCTAGCCTAATATGTGTATCAATAATTATGTGTCTAGTTAAATAAAATGCCCAAAACTAAGAAGTAATATGAGTGAAAGTTCACATATATATGTCTTCTTCCCTTACAGCAAATCTTTAAAGTAAAAAGGGGTCTTTCTAAATTTGGTGAAAAATACTTTCCTGAACATATATATATATATATATATATCATATCTAGCAAGAGTAGGAAGGTTGGACCTCAGATCCACCTGCTTCATAACACTTCAGCCAGCTGAGAGCCTAAGGTAGACCAACATCCACAATTCTTCACAGGTTGCAGTCCACTCCTACTACAAAAATGTAGAAAAATCATCTTATTGCTTATGGCTGTCAACAAAGAAGAAATGTCTTATTTTGATCAATATTACCAATTAGTTCTGAAACCTATAATAAACAAGTACTAAGCCATTTTTCTGATGATCTGAATATCTACAATTCTTACTTATTCTGCCAAATTTAAAGATCCAATCATAATACCAAATTACAACTTCATAGTTACACAGCATTTCAACACAGAAGAACGCATTTCACTTCAGTGCAAACACTAAGGGTACATACAGGTCAAGGCATGCATGCTGAATGTCCTATTTCTCATTAAATAGAATGTGATTACTGCCTAATAGGAAGAAGTAGTTCAGTTTTGTGCCTTTGTAAACAACTCCTCAGAAACAGACATTAATCGTTTTCTTCAGTGGTATAGCCACAGGACACTTGCTCATGCTTGATTAAATAACCCCAGCCATTCTCATGCAACTCTAATTAAACTAAGTAGTTCACCAACTAAACCAGAAAACAACAGAAATATAAAAACAGGAGGGGAACTTGTTGGGAAGAAAAAGGGATTCGGTGGGAGTGGGGAAGGGATGTGAAAGGGACTGAAGGCTAAACAACCTATCTATCTATCTATCTATCTATCTATCTATCTATCTATCTATGAATCTGTCAAAAAGAATCAAAATAAACTTCTTAAACAAGAATTCATTCAAATACTTCTTGGGTTGCCAAAGGCTAAAATTTTATATATATTTTAATGTCATGCAATCTTCTAAATACACATGTAACTAAAGAGTGATTTTTCTCTAAATCCACAAAATGGTCCTACATACAATTGTTCTTCAAGTGGAAAAAGCATTTACTTGTACCACAAAGTAGCTAAGATAAGGCCCATAAGCTGCATTTATCATTTTTTTTTTAAACTGATTCTATGTCAACTTCATACTGTGAAAGAGTTTCAGTAAGATACAGCCCTCTGCCGTTTGCTTCTCCTGAAGCTACAGGAAGGGGAAATTACCATCAGTTGTTTGAACAATGTCCCTCTTTTAATGCCACCAGGTGAAAGCAATCTGATTTAATACCAACTGTTCATTGTAGATGAAAAGTATATGAGCTACAATAAATACAATAAATACAGTTGACAAGAGCTACGAACAGAACTTTCATACCCACTTTAATGTTAAGACAGATTTTAAAGTACGTTTTACATTATTACTACTGAGAAAATCACATTTGCATTAAGGAAGCTTTAGTAATTTCTTTTTACCACACTCTCTCCACCACCAGTAGTTCCAAATTTAACTACTCACTTCCTTTTATAACCTGTTTTCTAAAACCACTGACTGAATTTTAACAAGAGAAATGCAAGTCTACTTAATTCATAGCCAAGAGAAAATGTTCCAAGAAACCCAAGTGCTAGCTTTAAGAGAGAAAGCAAGCATCCACAGCAAAAAATCCATTCAGAGTAAACTGTCCTATAATAATATCAAACTAGAAAATTTCAGGAATGAGTTTCCAACTCATGGAAAGTAAATATACCAAAACTGAAAAACAAAAATTCTTATAGCAAGAGGTACACAGTGTGAATGATGAAAACCAATGCTGTACATATTCAACTAGAATACACACTATATATGCTTAACTTTTCAGGTAGAACTTACCAATTTAGCAACTTTGCCATAGTCAATCCATCTGACAGTAGCAAAATTTGTAGACTCAGCACAATTGAAACCATGATTAAAACCAGCATGATATCCATAAGGAAAAGTGATCATAAACTCTCCAGCCTCCTGGGTGATCTGTAGGGTTTGATGAAACAACATTTAATAAGACTTTCCAAATCATGCAATGATTAGTATACATTTGCATTTTCTATTTTTAAGAAAGCAAAAAAATTTAATGATATCACAACTATTTTAAAATGACAGAAGTTCTAGATGTTGAGATGGTTCAGTGGTTAAAAGTGCCTGAAAACTTGAGTTCTGTCTCTGGGACCCACAATGCAAAAGGAGAATGTGTGTTGTCAGTGATTACTGAGATTGAATATGAACTCCACTCCTCATCTACAGATACAACACAGAAAAAAGGATCTACTACTACCATCTATGTTCTGTGCTTCTCTTTTACCACAACTTCCCCAAATGTGACATTTTGTCATTACTGCTCTTTCCAGATACTCTATATGTTCTTGAGGATAGCCTACTAATGATGTTAAGCATATATTTATGAATGAAAAAAATAATTTTACCACTAGAACAGACATAAATAGCTACAGTGATTTTCCAGTCTTGAACATCAACTACAGGTGGCAAAAGAATAAATAAATAAACAATATGAAATGAAATCCCGAAGAATAATAGTCAGGAACAAGAGGTCTGTCAATCCTAGAAAAGATACCAGTTATTCTACAATCTGTTAGGTTTTTTAAAAAAAGAAGAAAATGAAGTAGAAATCTATCAAAATCTTAATGAAAGTTAGAGAAAATTTTACCACTCAGTTCTCACTGACAGAGGATGCCCCTAAAGCATCTGAAATAAAGCCCAAGTGATGTTATGTTAAGAGGAAATAATTCTCTTAATATTTCAGATTTAAAGTGTTGGGAAATGGATGAATATGTAGGTACATGCATTTAAATATTTCTCAAGCCTACTATATAAATACAGGAGTGCACACTGTAACCAAACTGACATCTTAAGAGTTGTTATGGTGGTGAATTCTGAACAATTTAAGGAAGGTCAGATCATCACATCAAACACACAACCAAAAAAATAAGTTCACAACCCCAGGAAAAAAAAAAAAAAAAAAAAAAAAAACAACAAAAACCCATGAATAGCCAAAACAGCATGTCTCTTATCACATTCATTAGTCCTATAGAAACCTCAAGACACAAAACTTAAAAAAAAAAAATCAACTATCATAAACTTTAAAAAATAATTCAAGGAATTTTATAATGACACAAACACTTTGCTGAACTGCAAAAGGATAACAAAAAGACCTTGAGTTATATACAAGAATAAAAATACATACTTGAACAAAATAACAAAGATAATGCAGAATTTGGAAACTGAACTCAATGGAGAAAGACACTGAAGAGAACACAAGCTTAAGTGAAAATGTAACTCAGACATTCAATATCTCACTTAAAAAATTTCAGAAGAAGCCTTACAAATAGAATAAATCAAGCAAATGATAGAATATTAAGACACAAAGGGATCGTGACAATTTAAAAAAAAAAGGAAAATTTAGAAAAGACAACTTCACAGGATAAGAACATACAGAAAATGTGGTACACCATTAAAATACTAAGTCCTCAAATTATAGACATAGAAAAGGGAAAAGAGTGTATAAGAGTGATACTGGCTTTGTAGAAGTTTGTGAGTGTGAGGTTTTTTGTTTTTGTTTTTGTTTTTCCTTTTGTTTTTTTAAAGAGTTTAAGAAGTACAGGTAAATATTGACTGCAGGCAGAGTGAAAATTAGTCTCTTCCAGAAAATTATTAGTTATCCAACATTATGAAGTGGTCACTCCAGAAGCCACATGAACAACAAAAAATGGACTCAACCAAATGTATTTATATAGTTATGCAAAAATATACATATGTACGTAACAATAATATTCAAAGAAAAAGAGGCTCTCAATTTTACAGTGGGAATAGATATAGAAGGACTTAAAGGGAAGGTACCTGGGAAATGCTGGACAAAAAAGGGAAGGAGAAAATTATGTAATTCTATTTTAATTAAAAATATATAAAAATAAAATATGAAAGGAATTTTATTAAAAATAAGAATGTTACAATACAATGTATGTAGAACACAAAATCATTCATCTAGATTATCTTAAATATTAGGCAATCATTAGTAATATCTCTATTTTGTAAGTGAAGAAACTAAAGCTCTGAAAAATAATGTAATAGAAACCAGGAGTGAACCCAGCAGATGTAATTCTACAATCAATGACTGTCACAGGCTCCTGTGATATCAGAGAATGAATTCCTTGTGGAACATTATGTCATCATGTGCCCTGCATCAAGGTGGAAAACAGAAGTGAGCACAATTCCACATGACATGCCATTGTCAATAATTAAGTTACTGGTACCTGGTTTCTAGGATCTTAAACTCCTCCTGCTACTTTCTATCAAAGCCACAAAAGCCCAACACACCCAGTGAAGTACTGTGTAGTAGCAAAGAAGCTGCAGCACAGGAAAGATTCAGTATAGCATCTGCTTCCTTCTCTCCAAAGGTTGGAAAGGCTTCAAGCCCCAAAACTCCATCATGGTAAAAACAGCCTACTCTGCACTACTGATAATATATAAAACCCTCTCTTAACACGGGTCATAAGACTATCCTACCAATACCTAACTAAATCAGCTTTAACCTGCAGGTGATCTGCTTCCCATAATGAATGACAGGCAAGCACACTAGCACTACTAAACCATATATACTACACCTTGCATTTTTTAATATAGAATCTTGCATTGTGTCTCAATAGGTCTCAAAAAGTCACAATGTTCCTACATCTGTGTATTGTGTGCTGAGATTATGAGCATGTGTTATCATATCTTTTAGAGAGAAAGATTTCCTAAACTTGGGGACATTAATCCATTCCTTCTGGCAGGCAGACATCAGGCTTTATGATGCCTGTTATTACTCCATCTTAAGTGGAATACCTCATGAAGCTAATGCCAATTAATCAAAAGAAGCATTCTATGAACATGTATACTAAACCCACAAAAGCCTTGAGTCTATATGTCTGCAGGTCTGACCAAGTCTCACTATGGCAGTATCCTCTCAGAATGCAACATCTATCTACCCTGGGTAGCTATCTCTGATGTGGTTTATTACCAGCTTCTTGCTGTACCTGGGCCAGTCACAAATAATCATCTTAAAACCAATGTTTTGTTCTATTTTTCTCAATGTATTTAAGTGTAGGAGTAAACGTGCATCACAAGCAGAGTATGTCTACTGACAGCTGTAGCACAGACACTGAAATAGAACAGATGACCTCCTCAAGCTGAATGAAAAACCCTACTTTGAACAAAGCTTTGCCACACCAAAAGAAGATAACATTGGGAACTTTGTTATGCTGGACCGTAGGTCCTTCTTATCCCAAATGGGCTAGATCTCTTCCTTCTCAACCTACAGGAATCCCTCCCCCAAGATATTTCATGAACTTTCCCCTTCCTCATGCCACGAGTAGGCCCACCCAGCTAAGACTTCCAACAAACAATATGAGTTAGATTCACTCTCCACTTCAGTGGTTCTACCTGAACTCTGCTTCCCTGTGTCAGTAGCTAGGCTTGCTCCTTTCCATCCCACAGCCCTATACAGCTCTTCCAGGATTTTTCTTTCTCTGCCACAAGAAGCAGACCTTGCTCTTCCCTATGCAATAGGAACCCCAGTTCCTCTGGGACCTCTCTCCCTAATCCATCAGGTAGGCTCAGATATTTTCCACTCTGTAGGACTACCTCCTATGCAATCTCCCTTCTCAAACAAAGACAATGGGTAAGTATCACTCTGCCACACACTATAAGTTCTTCCAGGATCTTATCTCCAAATGCCTCCACACCGTCAAGGCCTTCCAGGTTCCCCCCACCTAACACACTGACTGTTGCGTCCCAACATATATGCTGCCCACTTTTCCAGGATCTTACTTCCCACTGCTCCAAGACAGCTTCTACCCCTACTGACCCCATAGTACTCCAGACTACACAGAGAGCTTTCTAAGATCTCCTTCACCCAACCACCACTTACATAAAACTTACTCAAAGTCAAGCAACAAGTCTTGAGTTCTGCACTAGAAGGCAGAAGAAAGAGCAGCAAGGAATGTGCTGGACAATGTCTGCTGCAAAGGAGAACAGAAGACCCTCCAAAGAAGACTAGGAAAAGAAACTGCACTGTAACTAAAAAAGACCACAAAGTCAACAAATGACAGGAATTAATAACTATTAATACTAATAGGCTCATTCTGCAATCAAAAGACACAGATATCAGACTGGACTAGAAAACAGAATGCATTTTATGGCTTCCTCCAAAAAACATATCCCATCTTTTTTTGTTTTGTTTTTGTTTTTTGGAGACAGGATTTCTCTCTATAATAATTATGGCTGCCCTAGAACTTGCTTTCTAGACCAGATTAACCTGGAACTCACAGAGATCCACCTGCCTCTGTCTCCCAAGTGTTGGGATTAAAGTTGTATACTGCCACCACCTGGCAATATTCTACCATTTTAAGGTAAAGGATGGAAAAAGGTATTCCAAGCAAATGGAACTAAGAAACAAACAGGCTTAGCTATTCTAATATCTGTCAAAGTAGACTTCAATCCAAAATTAATCAAAGTAATAAAGGACACGCCATAGCCATTAAATGAAGAATCCACGAAGGACACAGTACTATTGTAAATCTATATATATGCACCAAGCCTAGGTGCACCCAACTTCACTAACTGCATACTATTAGATCTAAAACATGCATTAAGTCTTAACAGAGTGATTGCTAGTGATTTTATACTCCATTCTCACCAAGAAATTATGTCGACTAAAACCAAACAGAAATGATGGATTTAAATGATACCATAAATCAAAAGGACCTAAAGAATACAGAACATTCTATAAAACAAATTCTTCTTGGGAATCAGAAGTTTCTCCAAGTACATCAGGCATACCTAAAATGTTAGGTTTATAATAGTAAGAGCCTACAGTGAAAAATATGGGAGCTCTCAAATTAGTAACAGAAAGATGTACCTGAAGGCCTTGAAATAACAAGAACAAACAAAACTAAAACCAGTAGGTTAGAATAGACAATAAAGACTGGGTATGAAATTAATGAAATAGAAACAAAACATGCAAAAAATAAGTGAAATGAAAAGTTTGTTCTTTAAAAGGTAAACAAGATTGACAAAAATTTTAGCTAATTAAGCAAAAGAGAGGACCAAAATCAATAAAACTAGAAATGAACAGGGAGACACTAAGGAAACTCAGAGAATCGTAAGAGCATGCTTTAAAAACTTTATGTTCCACTAAATTGGAAACTCTGAAAGAAACAGATATATTAAGATTCATGTGATTTCCCAAAGGTAACTATGAAGAAAATAATTGAAACACACCTATAACAATGAATAAAATAGATTCAGGAACTTAAAATCCCACAATTTTAAAAAAGAACCCAGGCCAGATGCACTGAGAACAAAATTCTACCAGGATATTCACAGAAGAACTAACAACAATACTCCTTAAATTTTTTGGTAAACTATAAAAGGAAGAAACACTTCCAAATTCTTTTTGCATATCTATGTAGTATTTATTATCCTGGAAACAAAACCAAAGACCCAACTTAAAAAAAATTTTTTTTCAATTAAAAAATATAGTAAAAAACTAAATTCAAGAGCATATCAAAAAGTTCACTGACCATGATCAAGCTGGCTTTATCCCAGATTCAGGAATAGTTCAACATATGTAAATCAATAAACAAAATCCACTACATAAATAAGACTGAACAGATACCTCAGTATCAACTCATTACACTCATTAAAAGTCTTTGACAAAAAGCCATGAGCATCCTTTCATGATAAAAATCCTAAGAGAATGTAGGAATACAGGGGATATATCTCAATATAATAAAGGCAATATACAACAAGCCTACAGAATGTCATTCTAAATGGAAAACAAAGTCAAATCATTTCCACTGAAATCAGGAATGAGATAAGAATAGCCATTCTACCTACTCCTCTTTAATATAATGCTTACAATCTTCACTAGAGCAGTAAGATAAAGAGAACACAAGTAGAAAAGGGAGACACCAGAGAATCCTTATTTAAAAATGGTACAGTTATATATATAAAGGACCCTACAGACCACCAAAAAACTGCTACAGCCAATAAATATGTTCAGAAAAAAATTCACAAACAAAAATCAATAGACTTTTTATATAGAATAACAAAAATACTGAGAAAAAATCATGGAAACAATCCAATCCATAAATACCTAAAAGGAATGAAATAAATTTTAAAAATCATTTACATACGTATATATGTATGTATGTATTTGTGTTGTGGGATATTTGTACCCTGGGTGAAGGCGTATAGCTGTGACTGGTGTAACAAAAAGCTAAATGGCCAATAGCTAGGCGGAAGGTATAGGCGGGACTTCCACACAAAGAGAGAGAACTCTGGGAAGTAGAAAGGCAGAGTTGCCAGCTA
The DNA here is from genome assembly GCA_902168325.1 of Peromyscus nudipes. Classification (NCBI taxonomy): domain Eukaryota; kingdom Metazoa; phylum Chordata; class Mammalia; order Rodentia; family Cricetidae; genus Peromyscus; species Peromyscus nudipes. The sequence continues at coordinate 24,604 of CABHPH010155366.1, read as the reverse complement.
GACATACAGAGGAAATAGGAGGTGCAAGATGGAAGAGAGGTAACACCATGTGGCAAAATATAGATTAATATAAAGGGGTTAATTTAAGTTATAGGAGATAGTTGAAAACAAGCCTAAGCTAAGGCTGAGTTTTGATAATTAATGAGTTTCTGTGTCATTACTTGTGGGCCGGGAGTTCCAAGGAGAATCATATATCATATATATATAAAGCAAGCTAAGGAACTGAAAAACTTGTACAGTGAAATCTTTAAGGAAGAAATTAAGGAAGATACCAGAGGCTGAGAAGTCCTCTCATGTTCATGGATTGGTAGGATTAACAGTTATGTTATCAAAAGCAATTACCAGATTCAATACAATCTTCATCAAAACTTCAATGCAATTCTTCACAGAAATTGAAGGTAAGAATCACAAAATTCATGCAGAAACATGAAAGACTTAGGATAGTCAAAACAATACTGAACAATAAAAACACTGCTAGAAGTATCACCATCATTGATTTCTATAGAAATATACTATAGAATTATGGCAATAAAAACAGTATGGCAATGTCATAAAAACAAACATCTTGATCAATGGAATAAAATTGAGAGCCCAGACATGAGCCCCTACTCTTACAGCTACGTGACTATTGACAACACTTTTACAGCTGCTTGACGATTGACAAAGAAGCTAAAAGCACATTGGAGAAGAAAACATCTTCTACAGATAGTATTAGTCAAACTGGAGAGCTACATGTAGAAGAATGAAATTGGATATTAATTTTGACTCTACACAAAAGTCAAATCCCCATGTATGAAAGACTTGGACTATGGAAATTAGTATGGAGGTAATTCAAAAGGCTAGAAATAGATATATAATATGACCCAGTTACAGCATTACTGAATTCTGGTATATTCCCAATGGATTCTGTATCTTACTATATAGAGATATTGGCTCCTCCATGTTCACTGCTGTGGTATTGACATTAGCTAGGAAATAAAAGCAGCCTAGACACCTACAAACTGAAAAATGTGTAAAGAAAACATCCTATAAATAGAATGTTACTCAGTGAAATTCACAGGAAAATGGGTGGAACTATAAATAATCATTCTGTGTGTGTTAACGCAAACCCAAAAAATACCAACACACGTTCATTTTTACAAGTGGGTGCTAAATGCTGGCTTTGAATCTTTCAATATTTGTTTAAATTCGAGTACTCAAAGAAGATAGGAGCCTAGTAACAGTCATGGGAGGAGAGTGGATTTCAAGAGACAGAAAACAGAATACAGGTGTTTGAAGGGGAAAAGAGGAGTAACAATAGGAAACATTAAATGAGATAAGATGGATGGGATATCAGGGTAGAGAAATTGAGTATAGGTGAGATAATTAATATTAAATAACTTTTAAATGGTATATTGTGGCTTAGTATCTAGAAGCTTCCAGAAATAGATGTATATATAAAGAGTTTGAATGGCGTTACCCTATAATTAATGAGGGGACAATGTCTCCTCTAGATAAAATGATACTATCAAGTAAAAAGCCCAGTGTCAAATAGGGGTTATCTCTGTTTGAGTTGTTGGTCAATAAGGTATCCTAGACAATTGCCCTAAACATTACAGCAATTGCCATTGCTCATGATTGCCCTCTACAATCTGATGTAGACACCACATACTTGACTCACAAACATGGAAAAAATCATGCTGGTACTGACATGGAAGCGTCTTCATCCATACTGGCTAGCTTCCATAGCACTAAAAGGTTATATGAACACTACTAAGAAAGAAAAGTCATCAATAGTCTTACCCAGCTTTGAACCCTGAGAGATACAACACTGGGCTGGCAAGACAAACTCATTTGTGTAATAGTGTTACAATTGTTACAGTAGCAACCAAGCACTATCTGCTTGGATTCAGAGTTCACCCCACAGGATGAAAGGTATGCCTGGTACCATTAACTGGGTGCAAACTTCTTGCTTGACTAGGTCATAGGCCCCAGGGAAAGACCTATCAGAATTATTCTGATAAATGGACATAATGATAAACTGCTCCCCTGTACAGTTGTTTGCTTTATACCCATTGATTAGTGCATTTCTCAACCTTTAATCAGTAGACATTGATCAATACTGAGATCGACAACTGGCCGGTGTGCAAAGACTAAGAGACCATGGAATGTTCAGCACTAAATATAGTGTCTATATCACACACCTTCCCCACAAGGCTTGAAAACCATTCTGGAAGTGGGGACAGAAAGATAAGAGCTGGAGAAAGTAATTACCTACAGAAAATCAGTATTTGCCAGACATGATAGCACCATGATTCACACATGAACTCAAAGCAGTTACGATTATGTACACAAAAACTGTATAAGATCAAACAAGCCATAATCTCAGTATGGATGAAGAAGATCTCAGATCAAGAAGTCCCACCCTAGCTGAGGAGCTACTGGCAACTGATATCTGGTGATGAATGGACAATCAGTTCTTTTTCAATGTGTGGCCCTTGAGAAGCACATTAGGTTTGGAGGGAAAAATGGTTTGGGGAGGGGGGGGCAAGCTCTGGATGGGAGGGAATAGTGAGTGGATTTTATCAAAATATATTATATTAAATATATATAAACTCTAGTAAATATATTTTAAAATGAAATAATCAGTTAGGACTTAAATTAATTATTGATGTTATAGAACATGACCTTAAATTTCTCTTCATCTATCATATAAGTGTTATTTAATAATCCAAGACATATAGTTCTGCACTTTAAATTCATCCTAAATACAAATACCACAAAATGAAAAATCTACTTGTGAAAGCCTAACAAGGACAAACCTTGTCAAAGGGAATGCCATACTTCTTCAGCACTGAGGGGGAAATCAGTGTCATCTTGTGGCGGAGAAATGCATCACAGCCTTGGGAGCTGCTGGGGAAAAAGCCTAAAGATGAACAGTAAATAAGGGGTCAGTTAAAATAAGATTTCATACAGTTTTTAAAATATACTTGAGTTCTAATGTTCTGACAGCTCTTACTAAAAATCAACTCAAGTCATAATCCTTTAAAAGTGATATATATTTATATCAAAAGGCTAATATTTTCAAAATATTTATCAAGAATTACTTTTATAAATATAAAATTGTTTAAACTTTAAGAAAAAGTTTCAATTAGATACATATTTGAACTCCAGTTGCCCAATATAATAAAGAGCCTTACTATTCAAGCAATAACTGAGAGTAAGAATGCATTTACTAGGAAAATCGCTCATTGGTGATTCTGAAGAACTATCCACTGGAGAACTAATCATTCTGATAGCATTTGCTCCCAAAAGCCCAACATACAGTACATACCAAACAGTCCCCATCATTCTTTGTTTCCTTCAAATTAACTTCATACCAACCACTACTAACCTATAGTAGTCTATAACTATGCTTGACAACAATTAATTAAATATTTCAAAATCACATGAAGAAATGATATATCTCTTAAATGACAGATTTCCCCTTTCTGAGCATGGTATAAGCATTTGGAGATGTCAGACTATACAATATAAACATTCATAATTACTATATATCAAGTAGAAATAATATCATTTTAGGGGCTGGGGAGAGGGTTAAACTATTAACAGCACTTGCTGGTCTAGCAGAGGACCCAGGTTTGGTTCCCAGCACCCACATGGTGGTTTACAACCTTCTGTAATTCAAGTTCCAGGGGATCTGATGCCCTCTTCTGACCTTTAGAGTACTAAGAATATATATGGTATGCATACATACATATATGCACACAAACTCTCAAACTCATAAATAAAATAAAAAACTTGATTTTTAAAAATCCCTTCTTAGTCAACATAAACAAAATGCTTGGAAACTTGCCTTACCAGCTTATGTGGGGAACTGAATTTGGAGAGGTCTTAAGAGAGGAGAGCTAAACATTCAGGAAATCTTTTATTCAACAGTATATTCTGTGGTGATATTATGTCCCCAAATATACTGTACACCCTAATAAACTTATCTAGGGTCAGAGAACTGTACAGCCACTAGATTAGACATGGAGGCCAGAAAATGGTGGCACATACACCTTTAATCCTAGCATTCTGGAGGCAGAGATCCTTCTGGATCTCTGAGTTCAGAGCCACACAGAAACAGCCAGGCATGGCGACACACACCTTTAATCCCAGGAAGTGATGGCAGGAAGCAGAAAGGTATATAAGGCGTGAGGACCAAGAACTAGAACCTTTTTAAGCTTTAAGCTTTTAGCAGCAGTTCAGGCTGAGATCCATTCGGATGAGGACACAGAGGCTTCCAGTTTGAGGAAACAGGATCAGCTGAGAAGCTGGCAAGATGAGGTTGGATGTGGCTTATTCTGTTTCTCTGATCTTTCAGCATTCACCCCAATACCTGGCTCCAGGTTTGTTTTTATTAATAAGATCTTTTAAGATTCGTGCTACAATATTTAAACATACATTCAACAGTGTATTATGCTTTAGGTCACGGCTGATTTTCTCCATCACTGCCCTCAATCTTGCTAAAGCATACTCTCATTACTTTGGTGATACAAGGGAAAGGAAAATGAAAACCGGCATGTTTGATGTCCTGTTCAGCCCTTTCTCTCTCAAAGGTTAAGCAATCTCACCAAAGAAAGCAGAAAACAAGTTACATTGAGGAGAAAGACAAGAGATATATGATAATAAAAGAGGACAGATCCAGAGGAAACAAGAAGACACCAGGAAAGATGCCTATACAGAGGAAGGTAGCAAAGGTACCATGTGACCACATTGTCTAAAATGAAGGAAAGACTTGCCAGCATATTACTTATCTAGCGAGCCCTGTAGCTCTACACACAAACTCAGAGCAGTCTACTTTGATGAAAAACTCATTAGTACTCATCCAATTAATTGCAAAAAAATTCACAGTGTTTCAATTTTGTGTTAGATTGCATTCACAGCTATCCTCAGCTGTGAGCCACAAGCTGTAGGTAAGTGTTTAATCCTGAACCATCTTATCCCTGTAGAGTAATTTCCCAGAAATTTTTAAAGTAATTTAAATATTTGCTTATGCTTCAGTGGGGAGTAAGGCCATAGCCCATATATAGGAAGGGAGGGAAGGGGGAGAGAGGGATGGATGGCCACAGAGATGGGCAGACGGAGGGCTGGGGGTGGAGGGAGGAGAGTGGAAGCAAACAGCCAGGAGAGAAGCAAGAGAATTTAAGTTAACAACTTGGTAGAAAAAAGTACATTTGGGGGCTAGACAGTTGGCTCAGCAGTTAAATGCCTATACTGTTCTTTCAGAAGACCCAAGAGTCCAGTTCTTAGCACCATGCTAGGAGGCCCACAACCACCTGTAACTCTAACTCCAGGAAATCTGATGGCCTCCCCTGTTTTCCAGGGTCACCTTCACTGACTTGCACACACCCTACACATATACAGACATATATTTGCATAATTAATTTTTTAAATAATCTGTTTTCTAAAGTATATTCTGGGTAAGCATCTGTACCTGTTTAAAAGCAGGAAAGGGAAGGGGGAGGGAAAGAGGAGTTCACAAAATCAAGTCTCTGTGGAGACATTGGGAACTACTACTATTCTCCATAAGACTAACACAAATAAAGACATAACTTTTCCCTATGGGGTCATTTCACAGCAGCCTACCATGAATAATAATCATGGTATTATGTAACACAATGTAATGTAAACACAAAATACAACTTTAGTAAGCATAGAGAAAATGCTGTACCAATGTAATGATTAAGTCTACACAGTAAGATGCTCTAAGTCTTACCTTCAGAGAGGGTAAGGCACCCAACTCTGGGTGGTCTCCAAATTCAAACCCATGCAAAAATTTTAATAATACAGTTCAAATAGATCTATCAGGCTTTCCAAATCTGTAACATTGTGCTTCACTATATGAATTAAATTTTAAATTAAAATCACTGAAGAAAGAAGAGTCTATTACTTTGCTTCTGAATTGGATTTGTAATCAGGACATGAACAACAGGGAAACATGTCAAAATTTAACTTAAATTGGAAAACCACTGAAGGAAGGTAATGTGCAGTATGTTACGAATTTCACATTGGTTGAGAAATTATATTTATAGGATGTTATCAGAAATATATTTAACCACATCTTGGAAATCATCTTAGAGCCAGCACAAATTGAGTACAAGGCATGTGTCTTAAAATGAATTTTACCTCAAAATACTTACAGAGCTACGTAGCTCATACTCTCACTTCATAGGTTACAAAAACAATTTATTTGATACATAACCACACTACTGCTCAAAACAAAAACAATATCTGAAAGAGTGAGGTCTAGCTTTCATAAACAATATTAGGGTCTGTCAAAGTCAATAAAAAGCAAAAAAATAAGATCTCACCAAAAAAGATAACAGTAGAGTTAAAACTCCACTTAAAAACATCAGTCACCAAATGGACTTCTGCAAATAAGTTCATCAAATGTCTTTCTGAGTCCATCTTAAATTCTTTACTTTCCTTATGTATTTGACAGTAATTCATTTATAAGAAATGTTCTCTGAAAGTTCCCATGATTTAATGTTACTGTTGGAACATTCTATAACATTTACTTATTTGTCAAATCCAACATTAATGGGACCAGTAGTTGTTTCATAATCTTCAGAGGGAGAAGTTTCTTTAAGAAGGTCTTTAGTAATGCTTCAATCCTGTGGCCATAGAACACCTCATATATTTGGGCACCAACAACATACCACAGGTAGAAAAACACGCAAGATAATCCTGCCACATCTTCCTAATACCTTGGCTTTTGTAGAGTTACATCACCTGCATTAGTGTTGAAAGTGACAAAATTCTCTCCCATTTGGTACAGATGTGAAGAAAAGGTACTTGAGAGGCATCCTACTTGAGGTGAAAGCTGTCCTGCAAAACTCTGTAAATAATAGTAAACATCCTTTCACCAGAATGTTTGGAGGAGGTTTGTCTTATAATGCTTTGGCTGGGCACTATTTCTTTTTTTCTTCTTTTCTTTTTACCCCTACTTTGGGACAAAAGGGCCAACCAAAGAAGCCCAACCCTGACCCTGAAAACAGAGACAGTGAAAGAAACACACTCTGACCCTGAAAACAGAACCAAAGAAACACAACCCTGACCCTGAAACCACTGACCCTGAAATCAGAGCCAAAAAAACACACTTTGGCCCTGGAACCAGAGCCAGTGAAAAAAAAAAACAAAACACACTCTGGCCCTGAAACTAGAGCTAAAAAAGGCCAGTGAAAGAAACACACTTTGGCCCTGAAACCAGAGCCAAATCTGCCCCTGACCAACTGAGCACAAAACCAACCAATCCCTGGGCACGAAATCTAGCCAATGTGAACTTGTCCAAGCTCAAGGGCATTGAAATCTGACCAATTTCCACCCTGAAAATCTTCTCCCTGGAAAGACCCCACCTCTAAGAAGCCCTATATAAACCCTATGCCTGTTCAATTGGCAGCTGCCCTTCTCCACGCTGCCAGAGGCAGCCACTCTCTCTTGAAAGAGTTTTCACCAGAGCAGAGCAGAATCTCTGCTGGGAAACTCCCTAGTGGAGTGGAGCTAAAAAGCAATGGACACCTCTGCTGGGAAACTTCCCTAGGGGAGCAAGGCAGAAGTAACAACTTTTTGCTGGAGCCTGAGTAGATTGCTACATTTCTGTAGAGGTTTCTCCCTTAGCAGAAGAAGTAACAATTTGGGCTGGAGCTGAGAACAAACAAACATCTCTGCTGGGAAACTCCCTTCGCAGAGAACAGCAGTGCTCAGCTGTAATGGCTCTTTTGGAGAGAAGCAGCATTGCCACATCCTGCAGGGAGGCCATCCCCCAACAGAACTCAGTTTCAGGTATAGCCTGATTTCCAGACA